>MDKF010354392.1:0-19628 GCA_026770625.1 Nicotiana glauca
ATAAGAATGTTGTTTTGTATGAAATATCATAAATTTCATGTACATGTCTGTTTAATTTGTAATATGGTTAGAATAGTCATTTCATAATGTGTATTAGTAGATTAGAGACTTGTTTAGCTTGCTATTGACCAATTTGCATCTTAATTGGACTGTTTATTGTGTTTAGCTTCAATTGGAATTGTGATTACACTTTTGGACATGTTTCGATTTAGTATATCTTTTTACGTAGCAGCTTGGACGTTGTAAGCAATTAGAAACTTCGAAATTTTGATTTCTAAAAATTACTACTAGATTAGCTTGACTGAAATATCTTGAGTTCTGCATCTCATTGTTTAGTTATAGTTTAATGCATTGTTTGAATTGTAGTAAATTGAAACTGAATCTGAATTGATTAGTTCATTCAACTCTAAGTTTAGTTTCTTTTTCTTCTAAATTCACAGCTTCAATGAATTGTAAGTGGACTTCTGTTGTAGTAGACAGCATCAGAATAGGATTGGTCAAAGGATTTATTAAGTATTGAATTAGGAGTTAGGCAATTCAAATGAAATTAAAAAAAAACAAATAAAAAAAAATGTGTCAAGAGTCAAAGAAATGTCCATAGCCGATGTGGAGAATTAATTAGGACTATTTTGTGTTATGACCTATTCATGTTCGAACCCAAGCAGCAAATCACAATTCACTAATGAGTAACCCAGGTCCCTTTGTGAATATATACGATTAGGCCTGGGCTGAAAGTGGCAATTAGCCAGTTTTGTTTGATATAAATTAGGTGCTGCAATCCTATCACTAATTACTCGTAGTTACATTAGAAATAGTCTTTTCACAAAATAATGAGACAAGAATCGCCAGACCACACACATAATTACGGGGCCCTCAATAATTACTTACAAACTACTTAGAATCGGGATGGACCGTTTAGCGAATTCCGCGGTCTTCCCCAAAGCTAATAAACACGTAGATGCTTTAGGCTCGTGTGTTAATAAATATTACCTTCCTAATACGGGTGTGCATTTCATGTGACCCAAATCCAAATCAGCGAAGTCGAAATGTGTTAAAAGTCACGGGCGTACTGGTACGGCGTGAATCGAGATGCATTTTCACGATGTTGCAATTCTTAAAAAATAAATAATAAATATAAATAAAAGAGGTTGATTAATAAAAAGGCACATAAAAGTAGAACATGTATTAAAATCAGATAAAATCAAATACAACAGTTGAGCGATCGTGCTAGAACCACAGAATTCGGGAGTGCCTAACACCTTCTTCCGTGTTAACAGAATTCCTTATCCGAATTTTTGGTTCGCGGACTGTTAACAGAGTCATATTTCCTCGGTTCGGGATTCAATCGGTGACTTGGGACACCATTAATTTTTCAAGTGGCGACTCTGAAATAAAAATAACAAATCACATTCCGATTGTCCTTAAAGTGGAAAAACTCCTTTATTATGCCCTTTACTGGGAGTAAAGCAGAAAAAGGAGCTGTGACGCTATGCATCCATTTACACTGATGCAGAAGTTACGAGCCACTACAATTCCTGTGACTCTATTTGCACTGATGCAACAGTAAAAAGTCAGTACATTAAACTTCAAGATGTTTCTCTACCTTCCTTGCTCGTTGTTGATAATGTCAAGTGGATGTTGCTACAACTTGCGCTCTACTCGAACCTTGAGGGCAAGGTTCTTTTTGAGGCGGGAGGTATTGTTGTGAACTCAGTGAGTCACTCGGTGGAAGATATATTTTGGAATTTGGAAAATTATGTGTGGGACCCATTTTGAGCTTAGGCGCTCAGTGCGTGAAAGTGCAGCGTGGAAAAACTAGTTATAAATATAGCAGATGGCGTAGTGCATTTTTATGCTTAAGTTGTGAAGTGTTAACTCTAGGTCTCATCTCATCCCCAACTCTGTATCAGTCTATTCCTCATCCCCATTCTTGTTATATTTCTGTTGCATTGTCCTTATTATCTTAGCAATTGCTTTGTAATTCCCATTAGTATAGAATTAATACAATTAATTGGTTGGTATATTATCTGGGTTATTACAGCCCGTCAGCAGAATTCAAAAGGACATCGACAGAGAACCCCGACCGATCAGAGATCGTAACCAACCATACAGCGTAGATCGTAAAAGCAGAGGTCGAGGAGTAATCCCATTCGAAATGAACGAAGGAATGATCAAGGACAGAGCTCCCGAGGGCTCATGAGTAAAAGTGGCTATGATAAACATGTCGAGCCCATAGAAGCATCACAACTATCAGAATACAAATTCAACATCGATGCATTAGGTATTGTGTCAGCCATTAGACGGATCAAGGATACTAGATGGCCCGGACCCCTACAAACCGATCCAGCTCAAAGGAACCCTAATCAAATATGCAAATACCATGATACCCATGGACATAAAATTGAAAACTGCAGGCAGCCGAGGAAGGAGGTGGATCGTTTATTCAACGAGGGTCACTTTCCAGAATTCTTAAGTGACCGGGCCAAGAACCACTTCAAAAATAGGGATTTGAGCAGGCAAAACGAGCAAGAAGAGCCACAATATGTGATTCACATGATCGTTGGAGGGGTCAATATTCCTGAAGGATCGGTAATCAAATGCACCAAGGTAATGATCACAAGGGAAAAAGGAACCCAGAATAACTTACCGGAAGAAACCTTATCTTTCAACGACGAGGATGCAAAAGGAATTGAACAACCTCACAACGACGCACCGGTAATATCTATCCTTATGAATAAAATTCAAGTTAAACGTGTGTTGATTGATCAGGTAACTTGGCAAACATTCTCCAATCGAGAGTTATAGAACAATTCGGCCTCCAAGATCAAGTCATTCCAGCGGCCCAAGTATTTAACGACTTCAACATGGTAAGTGAAACCACCAAATGGGAAATCATTTTGCCAGTGAATGTGGTCGGGACTATCCAGGAAACAAAATTCCATGTGATCGAAGGTGATATAAGGTACAATGCGCTACTCGGAAGGCCTTAGATTCATAACATGAGAGTAGTGCCATCGACGTTTCACCAAGTCTTGAAATTCCCAACATCAAAAGGAATCAAAACGGTGTACGGTGAACAACCCGCCACCAATGAAATGTTTGCAATCAATGAGGCAGTACCAATATCAGCACTTTTATCAATAAAGGAATCGGAGTCGAAGGGAAAGTGGGAAGTCAAATAGCAACCACAGTCACCAGCCTCGACCCGATCAGAAGATCACAAAAATTTCGATAGTGACTATATGATACATCGAACCTTCATAATCCCCGATGATTCTGCTGCAATGAAGTCAACGATCGAAGAGCTGGAGCAAATTGTGCTGATCGAGCATCTTTCAGATCTAAAGTTAAACCTAGGCAGGGGGTTAACTCCCGAGCTGAAAAAAAAACTCGTTCAGTTTCTTTTAAATAACATGGACTATTTTTCTTGGTCCCACCTAGATATGACATGAATCCCACCAGAGATCACTGCGTATCGGTTGACCTTGGATCCAAAGTTCTGCCCAGTGAAACAAAAGAGAAGACCTTAGTCCGAGGTAAAACACGCATTCATCAAGGGCGAGGTAACATAACTTTCAATATAGGATCCATTCTGGGAGGTAAAATACTCCGAATGGTAAGCAAACACAGTTATAGTCCCTAAAAAGGGAATTTTTTTTAGAATATACGTAGATTATAAGAATCTAAACAAGGCATGCCCTGAAGATTCCTTTCCTCTGCTAAATATCGATCGCATGATGGATGCTACGGCCAGCTACAAGATCCTTAGTTTTCTCGATGCCTACTCCGGGTACAATCAAATATAGATAAACCCGAAGGATCAATAAAAGACTTTACTTATCACTAAATACGGCACCTATTGCTATAATGTAATACCGTTCGGACTAAAAAATGTTGGGCTACTTGTCAACGCCTAGTGAATCGAATGTTTGATGAACAAATAGGTAAATCAATGGAGGTTTATATTGATTACATGCTAGTTAAGTCCCTTCAAGCAGAGGACCATTTGAAACATTTACATGAAACCTTCGACATACTGAGAAAGTATAACATAAAGCTTAACCCGAGAAAATGTGCATTCGGGGTTGGCTCGAGAAAGCTTCTCGTCTTTATGGTATCAAATCCGGGGATCGAAATCAACCCCGATAAAATCAAGGCAATTGAAGACATTACAGTTGTTGACAATTTCAAGGTTGTACAAAGGTTAACAGGACGCGTAGCCGCCTTGGGTCGATTTATTTTGAGTCCTCAGATAGTAGCCACTGGCTCTTCTCACTGCTTAATAAAAAGAGCAATTTCACATGGACCCCGAAATGTCAACAGGCTTTGGAGGAACTCAAATGCTACTTGTCGAGCCCACCTTTTCTACACACCCCAAAAGCAGGCGAGCAACTTTACTTATACCTAGCGGTCTCGGAGATAGCGGTAAGCGGGGTCTTAGTTTGACAAGAGCAAGGTACGCAAATTTCTATTTATTATGTTAGTTGGACCCTAGGTGAAGCCAAGACCCGGTAGCCACTTTAGAAAAATTAGCACTTGCTTTAGTAAGCGCTCTAGGAAATTAAAGCCATATTTTCAATGTCACCCAATTTGTGTTGTAACCACTTACCCCTTTCGCAATATTTTGCACAAACCCGAGCTCTCGGGCTGATTGGCCAAATGGCCTATTAAGATCAGTGGGTACGATATCGAGCATCAACCCCGAACGACCATCAAGTCTCAAATCTTGTTAGACTTCATGGCCGACTTTACGCCAGCCCTTGTACCCGATGTCGAAAAAGAACTATTATTTAAATCGGGTACTTCATCTGGGGACGTCGCTTCGAACGTGAAGTGGTCCGGGCTAGGCATCGTTTTGAAGCCGCCCACAGGTAATACGATTAGGAAGTCTATCAAAACTTCAAAATTCACTAACAATGAGGTCGATTATGAGGCCATAATTGAAGGTCTCGAGCTAGCTAAGATCTTGGTAGCGGAGGTCATCGAGGCCAAATGCGATTCCAAACTTGTGGTAAATCAAGTCAACAGAGCTTTCGAGGTTCGAGAAGATCGAATGCAGAGGTACTTAGACAAATTACAAGTGTCTCTACATTGATTTAAAGAATGGACACCACAGCATGTAGCTCGAGAACAAAATAGCGAGGCCGATGCCCTTGAAAATTTGGGATCATCGATCAAAGATGATGAACTTAGCTCGGAGACTGTTGTACAACTTTCAAGGTCAGTTATCAAAGAAGGAAATGCTGAAATATACTCCACAATTGTAACCTGGGATTGGAGGAATAAATATATCGAATACCTAAAGAACGGGAAAATTCCATCGGATCCTAAAGAATCAAGGACTCTGTGCACGAAAGTTGCGCAGTTCATGTTCGCCGAGGATGGAACACTGTATAGGGGAACGTTCGATGGACCGTTAGCAAAATGTCTGGGACCAGGAGATACTAACTATGTCCTACGGGAAATTCATGAGGGTACTTGTGAAATCAATCTGGTGCCGAATCATTGGTTCACAAAGTCATTAGAGCAGGATACTATTGGGCCAATATGGAAAAGGACACTAAAGAATTTGTTCGAAAGTGCAACAAATGTCAAAGGTATGCACCGATGATCCACCGGCCCGGAGAGAAACTCCACTCAGTCCTGTCCCCATGGACGTTCATGAAATGGGGGATGAATATCGTCGACCCTCTACCATCGGCCCCATGTAAAGCTAAATTTATTTTGTTTATGACTGACTATTTCTCTAAGTGGTTTGAAGAACAGGCCTTCGAGATAGTCAGAGAAAAAGAAGTCATAGACTTTATTTGGGACCACATTATTTTCCGATTCAGAATGCCTGCCGAGATTGTATGCGACAATGGAAAGCGATTCATCGGCAGCAAAGTGACAAAGTTTTTTGAAGAACACAAAATAAAAATGATCCTGTCAAAATTGTACCATCCTAGCGGAAACGGATAAGCCAAATTGATGAACAAAACCGTCATCCAAAATCTAAAAAAAAGGTTGAAAGAATCTAAAGAAAAATGGAGAGAAATACTACCTGATGTCCTTTAGGCATATCGAACAACGTCGAAATCAAGTACAGAGGCAACACCGCTCTCTTTAGTCTACGGTGCCGAAGCTGTGATCCCGTTTGAAGTCGGGGAACCCAGCTTCAGGTTTCGGTATGCAATGGAAGAATCACATCACTAGGCTATGAATATGAGCCTTGAATTGCTAGATGAAAGACGGGAAGCCGCCCTTGTTCGGATAGACACACAAAAATAGCGGATCGAAAGGTATTACAATCAAAGAACCAATATTCGGCACTTTAAAACGGGGGACTTAGTCCTAAGAAAGGTCACCGTCAACACTCAAGACCCAAACGAAGAAAAGCTTGGCCTGAACTAGGAAGGACTGTATCAAGTCCTCGATATCGTCATAAAAGGATCCTATAAACTTGGCACGATGGACGGCAAGCAATTACCAAACAATTGGAACATATCACTTCTCAAGATATGGTACTGCTAAGGTATGATCTTCTCTATTTTCATTTACATTTTATACTAACCGATTGTAGGTGTTCGACCGAAGATAATGAAGGATCCTTTAGCAGAAAATCCTTAGGTCTGAAAGCACGCATTGCACTCTTTTTTCCTTAGACCAGTTTTTATCCCAAATGGGTTTTTCTGGCGAGGTTTTTAATGAAGCAACCATTGTTCGTGCTAACTTAGAGCAAATCAACTGTATTTGAGGTTTCTTTGCAATTAACCTCGAATACTGGGGGGCATCACCCTCGGATGCTAGCTTTGTTATAAGGAAGATACTTTGTGTCAACAAGGCTTCGATAGGTAAAAAAAAATTTAAGGTCCAAATGGTCAGACGAACCGTGCCCATTTAGATCACTCGAGCCCTAAATGCAAACACGTACGCATGAATAATCTATTGAAAGAAATATTTTTCCTTGCTAAATATATCTTGCGTTAAAGATATTTTTACTTTACAATTTTATTCTTTTGATCTATTGTGGAAACATGCTTAAGGGTCGATCACATCTGAAGTTCAAATAACTCACCCCGTACTCGGGGACTACCGTCCGAAAAATCGATGAAATTGAACCACTAGAATCCCGAGATTATAAGACCTTAAAAAGGCAACCCTCGTTTTTTATGGGTCACGAACACCCTACTCAGGGACTGGTATTTCGGCAAAGTCCAAAGTGTGACCGAGAAATAAGCCTAAGAGGAAAATCCAAAGTTAAAAGCTACAGCCAAACCACAACAGTTCGGAGACGTCCGAATATCATAATAAAAATAGGTCTAATAATATATTCACAAAACCAGTTAAAAAGACTACCCTTGGCAAAGTTAAAAAGGGTTTTGATAATATCAACCCTCGTAAAATCTAAAAGGATCCTGGATTTTTTGAACTCTTAAAACAATCTTATGCTAAGGCAATAAAAATTTGTATATGATTAACTCTTTTAAGCCGAAAAGGGGAAATGAGCCATTCTTTTAAGGCCATATCAACCTAATTCAAGAGCCTAAGGGCCGTTTTATTTTTGAGTTCGAGAAGTCACTAAACTAAATCCTAAGGGTCATCCTACTTCAAGTTCGAACAAATACTCGCTCGATTATAAAAACTAAACAAGTTCGACTTCGATCAAATTGCCCAAAATTCATATTATTAAAATGTTCAAGACATGGTCGAAATAGAATTTGTACGAGGCATAAATTAAAATAAAGACAAATCAAAGAGAAAAGAGATCTTTTATATACATTAAAATATTTACATGGATCAACGGGGATCCTATACAAAAAAGTCATAAAAGGAAAAATTCTAAGTGCCTAATTTTCCTTGGGAGCTACACCTTCATCATCGGAATCCTCTCCACTCACGCTCCCGGAATCATCATCATCGGCAGAGAGCAATGCTTTTGCTTCGGCCTCAAGTTCTTTGGGTTCTTGATCTCGATAGCAATGTTAAAGCCACGAGCATGAATCTCCTCAAGAGTCTCTCTTCGAGACTAGAGCTTAGCATGATCGGCAACCCAATATGATCGAGTCTGAGTAGTATTAACAACTTCCTTTGGTCAAGCTTGAGCAGCTTTAGCATCAGCTCGGTAGACGGCCATGATCACCTCTATATCAGCCTTTACTTTTTCTGCCTCAGATGTAACCTTTGCAAGTTTACCGGCTAACCGAGCCTCAAGCTCCTCATTTTTCATCGCATGGGCTGAGCTTTGCTCCTTCATTCTTGAGAGCTAACGTTCGACCGATGAAAGTTGCGCTCGAGCAGCATCTTTCTCTGAAGCAAGGCAGTCCATATTTTGTTTCCAACCTAAAGTCACCGCCCTCATCATGTTGGCTTCCTCACATAGCTGTTCGATATTTTTGGACTTCTGCTTAATCTTCAAGATCGAAGTATTAATCGTCACCCCATAATTGATACATCGAGCTTCTAAATTTTTTTTATTACTTGCTTAATCAGGTCGGTCTGTTCTTTATAAGTTGTGGATGATTCGGCTCGGAGGTCCTTAATCTCCTCTTCTTTTTTCCCATTGAGAAGTTTAAGGGGATTTCTCTCCTTTGGGAGCATTTGCAGGTCGGCCTCTCATCAGCTCAACTCTGCCTGGGATTTAGAAAACTCACCCCGATGAAATGTCAAGGCCTATGTAGAAAGAAAGAAAATTAGTCAAGGAGAAACAAATACAAGTGTGATATTGATGAGGGGAGCTGAAACTTACTCGGCTCAAAAGTCACTGAGCCTCATCAAAGAGGCTTGATGCCTTACTTAGTTCGGTAGCATTTTCGACTCCTGTAAAGCAACCACGGAAAAGGTCCTCCTCTTCGTGAGCTCTTTCCACGTCGGGGGTTCCCATGGCTTGGGCTTCTTGAATTTGCCCCTCCGAAAATGTAGGGATGGGTGGTGAATCACCAATATCTATTTCCCCAAGCAAGTCACTTGGGGCGTTCTCTTCATTTTGAAGGGCCTCGAAGCCAGCCCCTTCAGGCACACCCGTCGATTGCTTATCTCGACGAGAGGCATCTTCAGCCTCCGATGAATCGGGGACTTTGCTCTGGCCATCTTCCAAGATCTCCTCGATATGATGTTGAACCTATTCTACCATCACCGGCTCAGTGGCATTTGGGGCCTCAGTGCTCCTCTTCGTTCGGGCTACTAGCTCGAAGCCAGCATCTTAATTTTCCTCTTCTTCCTCCCTTAGTTGCTGAACTACATCTGCAGGCAGGACAACGGTGTCTTTATTTGACTTGCGAGCCTTGCTCTTCTTGGGATTTAGATTCTCAAAATTCGAGACCCTTTTTGTTTTTATCCTTTTTCGACATCGGAGCCGGGGGGAGAAACCTCTTCCTCCCCAGACGGGAGCCTTATGGCAGTGTCTTTTATACGGCCTATATGAAAGGTAATTAATTAATTATGAAAAGAAACATTTTAGAAAAACATCATCGAGTGTGTAAAAAATGGTTTACCATGATTTTTGGCCTCCTATCAGCCCTTTGCCAAATCGCGCCATGAGCGCTCAACGTACGAGGAGGTCGAAGCCAGTTTTTGAACCCAGCTCTCAAGGTTAGTAATTGCCATCAGGCATCAAAGAGACCACAACATCATAGAGAGGAATGTCGATAATAGGAAGCAAAGAAAACAAAACAATAAATGGAAATGGCATCTTCTCGGCTGGGATTAGGTTGGGAGTCTTCACTCAAACGAAACTTCCTATCCACCCTCGATCCTTGTCCTCATCTATTCTCAAGAACATCACTTTGGTGGCCCAATGTTGGAGTTTTATTAACCCGCCTTGAAAGAGATCCGGGTTGTTCAACCTGATGAGGTGGTCGAGGGTGAAAGGTATCCCTTCGGCTTTGTTCGTGAAGAATCAAAGCAGAATGACAATTCGCCAAAAAGAAGGGTGGATTTGACCGAGGGTTATTTGATATTGGCGACAAAAATCAAGAATGATGGGATCCACAATGTCCAGCGTGAAAGGGTAAGTGTAACCACTTAGAAACCCTTCCACATGGGTAGTGATGTCTTCTTCGGGGGCCAGAATTACCACCTCTTTATTTTCCCAGTGGCAATCTTTCTGTACCTGCTCAAGGTCACTCTCAGTTATCAAGTCATATATATCTCGACATAGGCTCACTCCAACCAGGGACCGACGAAGTCTTCGCAACTTTAAAGTCGGAATCAAGGACACACCCCTTCTCCGGAACGCACTCCTTAGGGCGCGGCTCCACCGGTGTTTTATCGCCGGCCGGCCGTGAGGAAGAAGCATTTTCCTTTTGAGGAATAATTTTTAACATTTTTACCATTTTTGTGTAAGAGAACGAAGAGGGATAAGGCTTGGTGTTTTGAGGGTCGGTTAATAGCAAAGACTAGAGATTGTGAAGAACAGAAAAGCTTAAGATATGTAAAGAGTTTTGAAGACTAGAGCAGAGATCAAGAGTAAAGTTTGGGCAAAGAGAAGGAAAGTAAATTTATAGGATGAACATGACGGTTCAGAATAAAAAATGGCCGACAGCAACTGACAAGCATTTAATGCCTCGATATATGAACTGACGGGACGTTTTCAGTTACTTCCATCGCTTGTGTTACGAGGATGACGTCATGACAAGTCGAGGTATAAAATCGAAGACACAGTTCGTTTCTTCTCATTACACTCCAAGAAACGAGGAAACTATCTGTATACGATTAAAATTGGGCTTACCTGATTTTACTATTTGGTCGAGGCCAGGGAATTGGATCGAAGGTCAGCCTCGCAGTGGATCACACTAGAGCACGAAGACAAGGTACTTAGTTCGGGGATCGAGGTGCCTATCGAGATCGAGACAAGAAATGATCGAGACCAAATATGGAAGACTTCAAGTGAAGCATAATAACAGAAAAGTGAAATATCTGTGATGGTCAAGGATCACGGCGGAAATCTCGAAACAGATCAAATCAAAAGCGGTTAATTAGCTAGTCATGGGATTTACATCTGTAATTAAAGTTGTACCATAGATAGGATTCCTCTACTATATAAAGAGGGTCCTAATAATTTGGTAAACACCTTACATTGACGCAAATCAAAAAAATACAATACTTTCTAGCTTATATTCTTGATCATTATATTGTTGTATTTTTAACTATTCTTGCATCGATTAGCTCGAGGGTATCCAAACTCGAGGGCTGAATCTTGTTCAAACATTGGTCTGGTTTATCATACTGTTAATTTATATAACTAATTTTTACATTCATCAATTGATGTTAGGTGAAATCACATGTCTTTAAGTGTTATCTAATTTTAGGGGTAAACACTAGCATATCCGGCTCATGACAAAAATTTAGTGCATCGAACTGGCCTTAATTATCAGTTTAATTCAATTCATTGCTTTGTTTCCCTTTTTAAAGGAAAAAAGAAAATATAAAGTGTCCTGTTATGAACAATAAAAGAAGAAAAGAATATTGCAGAGAAAAGTAGGGAGAGAGAATTCTTATTGATTATGGGATCATTTACAATGGAATAGAACCCTCTATTTATAGAGAGAAGGTGACTTAGCCACCACTAAATGAACCCTAAAATCTCTCTAAATAAAGACATTCACTATAAATACAATTCTATTTATAACACTCCCCCTTGAATATCTATCTACCATATAATGTGTCTCGTTAAACCTTACTAAAATAAAACCCAAAGGGAAAAAAATTCTAGTAAAGAAAAAAGAGTACACATATCTAACAATACGCATTTTGATTGCCTCGTTAAAACCCTTGTAGGAAAAATCCAGTGGGACAAAATCTTGTAAGGAAAAAAGAGTATAATGCGTATTAACTCCCCCTGATGAGAACATCAATTCACATCCTTGAGCTTTCGCATTCCAATCTTGTGCACCATCTTCAAAAGATCGTTGGTAGATATTTGATAAACAAATAGCCATATTAACTTGAACGAATTTGTTTCACCTTGAAATCATCATCCCTAATAGATGTATTGTCTTAATATGATCTTGTTGGAATCGTCAGTTCAATATCTTCACATAGAGGTGAAAACTCTTGCTATCATATTATCATGCCCATAGTTATAGCAAGATATATTTGTGCACAAATTGCTTTGAGGAAGTGGTACTTCATCATTAGGAATTGTATAGGCTTCAAACAACTTAAATCCTTCATGGATTATCATATAAGTTAAGTCATATAAGCCATCTAATAGACTTTAGATGCATATCAAGTTTTCATGTCATGCTAGACATATAAGATATTAAAAACTGATTGCACATACCATTGACTTTATACTTTCAAGTGTTTGAACTGCAGGTCCAAAACTACATGTCTTTCATATGGAACCAAATTATACTTGAATTGTTTCTCCAGACTTAAGATCATCATATATATTTAGCATTAGTATAGATGTCTCCGACAAATATTTTATATCGGTTCCAACCTCCTTATTTTTTATAAAGACATAACATAGAGATCTCTTCATTCATATATTTAGGTACCTGAATCTCTCATGAGATTTTATGAAGTGTTATGTCATGCGATCTTCTAGATCACTTGCCTCCTTATTATGATTATTTTGATCATTTGCTCATCTTCTTTATCAAAAAGTTTATTTGAAACTGATTGTCTATAGGCTTTAAATGTACCATAGACTTTTTCTTTTTAGTATTTAATAGGACCATTTGCAACGAGAATATAGTTACTTTCTATGTGTTAGCAAATGCGTCTGGCATGCTTTGCAATAAATTGCACATGAATTATCCTTTTATGAACTTCAAGTTTATACTATTTTATTCGAGGATCTAGATGTATAAATGATAATTCATTCAATGTAAATTTTTCTCAACTGTTGTATCGTGTCTCTCCTTCATATCAGAAAAACTACTTGTTTCCTCAACTTTGGGAACCCATCTTTGTACGTTATGGTGTTAATCAAAATATACCCCGCACATGAATAATAATAATATGAAATTATTTGGTTCCTGACCCTGAAACACTTGTGAGGGAAGAATGTAATATACTTTCATATATAACCTATAACAAACTGATATGGATAACTTTGCTCTCATAAGCAATAGTTTAGCTATTAAGTGGAGGAATTCAATAAATCATTTTTCTAAACCAGTTGTGATGTAAATCAACTTATCAAGATAAACTATCTTGAATAGAAAATCTGGAAATTATGTTCGAAATCAAATTATTGATCAAGTTGCCTCGCAAATACCACTATGCGGGTTAATAATAATCGCACACGTAACCATCTCATAAATGCATCTTATGTGGTATACATGGCAGGTGAATGGGCCCATATTCACCTTTGATATTTCCAGCATTCATGAGATTCAATCCCAATTTTAGTTGGTCTATTAATTAATGAGAACAAACAATATAAGAGAATTCGTAAAGAACTTTCTAGTTCTTTAATATTTATCCAAAAAATTTCTCTTTTATTTTTGCACAACACTCAAATTAATATGGCTAAATCAATTATGCCAACTAGATAAATTATCAATATTGATAAAGTTCAGGTTTACACCATGATATATGAAATTATCAATAAACTCCAAGTTTATTATGATATGGGTTTTTATGTCAATAAACATATACTTTATTGTGGCATTCTTTTATTTGTGTAGTACAAACTGGAGAATAAAGCGGGTAGCTTTTCACATACATATTACCCCGCTACAAGCTGTAGTAATAAAAGATATTAAATCTTTCCTTTATTTATAGTCTCAGTATGATCAACCATTTTCGCGAATACTTTAGCAACTCAATAAGTTTCTTTGAGACTTACTACAACACAACGTCTTATTGGCAATCAATTTTCTCCAAAATATTATAATTGGCTCTTCTATAGCTCTCAATTAATTTTGTATTACCACATATCATCAACATTCATATGGTGAATATCTCTTTTAAAGAGAAACTTATACCATTATGGTTACAGTCAAAATCAGTATAGGCAAGATATGTTGCTTCTATTACTTTTGCCATGTAATAATTGCATTGCCATAATATTTTCGCGAATCACAATAGGTACGTGATCAATGACCATTCATGCGATAATAATAAAATTATTTTCTTATATCATCTCAAACCTCCTTCTGGAGGGGAGTGTGGTATATTCACTACCACTAGCACATTCATATTCTTCCAAGAATGAATATCTCTTCATAAATCAGATGTTGTTACATTCACATCATGAATTGACCATAGTCATATGTATGTGCTTTACGAAATCTTACGTCAGATCGTTGATAAATATTACTTTCAGAGAGTGAAGGATTATTTTAAGAATCCTTATTATTCTCATTATCACAATGATGATGATTATAATTTCGTCTAATACCACATCCACATCCATTGATATCTTCACAGTAATAATTTTATCTTCTTTTAGACTTATCACATATTGTTATCACATTCTCTTAAAGGAATGAGAATGAAGCAAATTCAATGGGACGGGTATGCGCTTCTTGTGCCCATAATCATACATAAATTTGATCATCGCAAGACATAAAATTTTTACCATTTCTAATGGTTATAATTTCTTACTAACTCCATTAGAGTTATAATCAAATTTTATTGTCTTTGCTTGTATTTAAAATTAATTTATAGAATGAAAGAGAAGAATACGGTAAAATACTTACCTTAAATCCAGAATATAATCATGAAGGAAGTTCATGGAACAATTTACAACCATTATGCTCAATCCCAAAACTTCTACTCAATTAGTTAGAGTCTCGTGCTGATAACGTGTTATGAACAGCAAAAGAAGAAAAAAATATTGCAGAGAAAAGTAGGAAGAGAGAATTCTTATTCTTATTGATTATGGGATCATTTACAATGGAATAAAACTCTCTATTTATAGAAAGAAGGTGACTTAGCCACCAAGCAACGAACCATAGAATCTATCCATATATAGATATTTACCATAAATACAATTCTATTTATAACATGTCCCATGCATCTTGCCCATTGTGGGGGACGGGAGGGCAGAGATGGTCATTCGCAACTTTCTTAACCATACCCCACCTGGTTATTAATTCTAGATATGGTGAAGTATCGTTTTACCTTTCCTTTTACTTTTTGCCTTCCAACTTTAATAGTCTTTAATAGTAATTCTATTCCCAGCAAGAACCTCTAAAGGTAAAATGATAAATAAATAAAAAGCATAGCCATGAAAGCCAAAAAAATTGGTTGGGATTATAAGTCATCCTTTCATTCTAGCCACCATCTTATATTAATCGAGTACTGTCATGAATTAATGATAAATAATCGGTGATTTATTCTGTTTAACTAATGAAAATATCCATTGATGTTTGGAGAAGAAAAAGAGGAGAGATAGCGAGAAAATAAAATGAGAGAACACATCCTTCATCAACTATGTAATTGAGGAGGGTATTCGTGTTAATGGTATATAGTCTTTAACTAAATTTCGTCATATTGAATTATATAAAAAGAAGAATTAACCTAAATACCCACTGACCCAACAGCTTAAACAAAAAATCGCAAACTGATATATAATATATGTATAACTCATGTATGATATGTTGGGTTTAAGCTTGGGTAGCTTAAAATAAAGGGTGAATGGGAAATATAGGAAATATAAAATATTTGAATTTCCCTTATTGACAAAGTGACATTGTCCCATATTGGAGAAAAAAAAAGACTTTTGATGGGTATATATACAATTGCTCTTCTTCTAGCTCTTAAAGAGTGAAGAAGAAGGCAAGCCTCGCGCCGTCGTCGTCGCTCGCTCGGATCGGCTTAGGTATTTCCATTGGCTATAAATTCGTTTGATTCCTCAAATCTTACGAAATTTTCTGATCTTCTTCTTCTTCTTCTTCTTCTGCACAAATTTTCCAGTGTGTTTTACAGCCTTCGTGTGATTTGCTATTTCATCGGCGTTTTTGGCACCAATACTATAGTGAGTTAAATCGTTTTATCCTGGGAGGATAATAATCCAACACCCGGGGTACTTGAGGAGAATAATTTTCTTAAGGACGCACTGTGCATACAGTGGGCTCAATTTATTTGAAATTTTTTTTCCAGAAATTATTTCGACATTCTGTTGCTGCTAACTTTCTATTTATGTTTTTCATGTCTTAGAAAGTTTCTTATTCGTTATTCATTATAGTACTACAGATTGGATAACAATCTTAAGGAAATTATTTTATTATAATCTGTATTCTATTTTTTGGAGATTAAAATCTGTGTGGTTTTCTACTCCTTTTGAATTTTTCTATTTTGATTTGAGAAATAAAAACTTCATCGGAGTGTTGAAATTCAGAAATGATTTGAAGAACCTAATAACTTCATTATTTTCTGGGAAACAGTATATAAAAACTTCAATTTTTATTTATTAAACGTACTGTTTATCGTTAATTATAATATTATTTACTATTCTATTTTTACCATTAATTTATTTCTTCTGTTGTTGATAGTGAGAAATGACAATTGAAAATGGAAATTCTTCTATGACTATTGTGGCAACGACGACAGACTCGTCAAACCGAACTGTTGTTCCACCAGCCGAGAAACCAAGAAAATTTTCTAGAGTCAACTTCAAAGGATGGCAGCAAAGGGTATTTTTCTGGCTTACCACACTTGGTATGAAGAAGTTGACTAGTGAAGACCCTTCATGTAACGACCCGACCGGTCGTTTAGAGCTCTAGCACATCGTTTAGCAGTCTGAGGCCATGAACAACTTCATTTCAGGCATTATGGCTTGTACGCGTGGTCGAAATTAAATTTCGAGAAGTTCAGAGTTGATTTTGAAAGAGAATTCTCATTTTGGAAGCTTAAAGTCGAAAGAATTAACTAGGATTGGTGTTTAGAGTAAACGACCTCGGAATCAGGATCTGAAGGTTCTAGCAGGTTCGTATGATGATTTCAGACTTGGGCGTATGCCTGGATTAGGTTTTGGATGACCCGGGAGCATTTTGGCGTTTATTGTGGAAGTTAGCATTTTGGAAGAAATTTAATAAGTTTGGCTTGAAGTGCATTTCAGTGTTATCGATGTCTGTTTGGGATTCCGAGTCTGAGAATAGCTCAAAATGGTAATTCTGGAGTTGGGAGCACGATCGGAAGTGAATTCGGAGGTCCATAGGTCATTTTGAAGTCAATTGGTTAAATATAGAAAAATTGAAGGTTTTTGAGAAGTTTGACCGGAAGTGGACTTTTTTATATCGGAGCCAGAATCTGATTCCGAAAGTTGAATATGACTTGCGCGCAAAATTTGAGGTCAATCGGATGTGATTTGATAGGTTTAAACATCGAAAATAGAAGTTTGAAATTCTAAAGTTCATTAAGTTTGGATTGGAGGTCGATTTATGATTTTAGTGTTGTTTGATGTGATTTGAGGCCTCTATCAAGTCCGTAACATATTTTGTGATTTGTTAGTAGGTTTGGTTGAGGTCCCGGGGGCCTCGGGTAGATTCCGGATGGTTAATGGATCAAATTTGGAATTTGAAGAAGGGCTGAAGCAGCTGATATCTAGTGTAACCGCACCTGCGAGGTTTTGGCCGCAGGTGCGGAGCCGCAGAAGCGGCGAGAAAACAGCAGATGAGTTATGGACGGAGGAGAGTTGGGACCGCAATGTCATGACCCAAACCCCGCATTGGTCGTGATGGCGCCTCTCGTGAAGACAAGGCCAGCCAACTAACCCAACTCGTCTCTTTCAAAATAGTTAAGCGTAAATGAACAACAAAAATATGACTTAATGATATTAATTAACGACATTACAATCCAACACAGCCCTAAACGGGGTGTCACAAGTCACGAGCATCTATGAGAATGTAATTACACTTTACAAGTCCAGAAATACGCTGAACAGGAATAATGAATAACATAGAAAGACAGTGGTGTTGCGAGCGCTGGCATTCACCTCGCTAAACCTCTACAACTCTGCCTCCACGCAGCCAAAACCGGCTACCGGGTGAATAACTACCTGCAACAGCATGCGAGGTGCAGGGAGTAATGTGAGTACTCCAACACAGTGAGTAATAAAAGGTAAATAATAGCTGAGCAGTATGAAATCACGTAAAGCAACCAACATGCTATATAGAAGTCGGGTACAATTCTCTGAGAAAACAGTAAAAACTGTGAAATCTTTAGAAATATCTTGGCTTAGTTTAAATCTCCTTTGAAAATGATCCTTTCAACAGTTACGAAATAATTTCAAAATAGCTAGTGCTGATAAGCACAGAAAAATTCGCCCCTCGGGCACAAATACCACAACATAACAGGTAAAAAGGAAAATAAATATGCCAGATGCGCACATAAAAGTTCGCCCCTCAGGAAACATCTCAAAACAGTACCAACCCCTCGAACTCTCTCTCAGATCACTCTCAGAACAGTATCATATAGTAATCTTTGCGGCGTGCAGCCCGATCCACATATCTCGCTGCGGCATGCAGCCCGCTCCATTTATTTATCATCGACAGCGCTCACTGGGGGTGTACACACTCCTAGAGTGGCCCCTTACGGCCCAAGTGCAATATCAAGCCACATCGTGGCATACACAATACACTCGAGGCCTGAAAGCCTCCTTACAATACGCTCGAGGCCTGAAAACCTCCTCACAATACACTCGAGCCCTGAAAGCCTCCTCACATCACTCAACATATCCTCAAATATGGCCCTCGGCCTCACTCAGTCCAGAAAACATCATAAGGCCCTCGAGTATCAATAAAATAGTAGTGCTCAGCCCAACAACAGTGGAAATATCATTTAAGTCTCAAAGTTGAATTAAAACGGCTGAGTTTGTCAAACAGTATAATCAATAGGACTGAATTCAAGTAGTATGTCAAATAGTGAGAAAAATAGTGATAAAATCCTCGAAGGGTTCAAATAATTGGAACGAAGTCCAACTTTGGCAATCAGCTCAAATCATGATAATATCAAATAGGATTCAGTCAAATACACGGTAAAATCAGCAACCGGGACGGACCAAGTCACAATCCCCAATGGTACTCTACCTCACGCTCTCTATCCGGCATGTAAGTCACCTCAATATGGCACTACGGTGTGCATATCCAGGGTTTCAAACCCTCAGGATATCATTTACAATCATTACTCACCTCGAACCGGCGAAATCTCTAGCTCGCAACGCCTTTGCCCCTAAATTCGTCCTCCACGCGCGTCGAATCTATCCAAAACCACAACGAATCCGTCACAATATGGCAAGGGAACAAAAACCCAATAAAAAATAATCGAAAAACAGCAAGAATTCCCGAATTTAGCAAAACTCGAGCCTCGGGCCCATTTCTCGAAACTCAAAAACTTTCACACCAACGGATTCCTTATCTCGCCACGAGTCTATACATATAAAAAATCACAAGAATTAGAGTCCATTTGACCCCTCAAATCCCTAGTTTAAGCTCTCTTAGGTTGAAGCCCTAAACCACCATTTTTGACCTTTAATTTCTTAAGTTTTCAGCTCTAATCCATGTATTTACACCATAGAATCATGTTTTTAAGTCCAAGAGTTCATACCTGATCAAAGCCCTTGAAACCCTGTTCAAAATCGCCCAAAACCACTCTAAAGTCCGAAGTGAAATATGTTACTCTTTCAAAATTTCGCGAAGATGAATTAAATATTTCTGTCCAGCAGAAACCGCTTCTGCGGTCAAAATGTC
>MU783655.1:0-19132 GCA_026770625.1 Nicotiana glauca
TGAGAGGGGTCGAGGACCCATAGTGAGGTATTTGACATATACCGGATCGGACTGCACGCCGCAGCAGTATATACACATACGTGTATTGGATCGAATTGCACACCGTAGTATTATATATATAATATATATGGATCGGACTGCACGCCGCAGTAGTATAATACATATGGATCGGACTGCACGCCGCAGTAGTATAATACATATGGATCGGACTGCACGCCGCAGTAGTATAATATATATGGATAGGACTGCACGCCGCAGTAGTATATTATATATGGATCGGACTACACGCCGCAGTATTATAGCGCTTGGGCTGAAGGAGCCCCTCCGGAGTCTGCACACACCCCTAGTTAGCGCAGTTACTATTATATTGGACCAGGCTGCACGCCGCAGCATTTTATCTATTATATTGGATCGGGCTGCACGCCGCAGTACTATATATATTATATCAGATCGGGTTGCACGCCGCAGCAGCATTTGTAAGGATCGGGCTGCGCGCCGCAGCAGTGTTGGAAAAGTGTGGGACAGTAGTAGACTGATACTGGACTGTCCTTCTTAGAGATGTTCTTACCTGTATTGTTACTTTTAAAACTGTTTAGTGTTCTTACAGGTTTTCTTACTTCCAGTTATTATTTATTGCTATTACTCACTGAGTTGGAGTACTCACTCTACTCCCTGCACCTTGTGTGCAGATNACGTCCGCATGACCCGATCTCTCTTTCCCTTTATCTCTTGTACTTCTGCTTTAGACTTGGTTGTATAGGATATTATTCAGATGTTCAGAGGCTCAGACTTGTGACACCAGATCTTGTTGGGCTGTTATTTCAGTTGTTTTGATTTCTACACTCTCACCATTATTATGAAATCAGGATATTTTACCTAAATTAGAAATTTTGAGTTAATAATTGAATTGGTTAACGGGTAATGGTCGGGCTTGCCTAGCAATGTGTTGGGCGCCATCACGACCAGGTTTGGGTCGTGACAGCTCGGCACAGGGGCCGGGCCCGTCTAGGACATGTACCAATTTTTCGGACCAACATGTTCATCTTTATGTGCTATATGTAACATTATTTGATAGGCTTCACTCAATTGTTGACGGACTTTAGGATAGATTGATTGAATAGAGGAGAGAGAAATTTTTTTTTTCATAAAGTACCCATTTGTTTTTATGTATAAAAGTTTGAAGGGTTTTTAAAATTATAATTTTTAAAAATTATTTTTTTGGTTATTTTAACCGTACTACACGGGTCTGATTCTTACCGGATGTGAGATACGTAGGCAACCTTCATCGGGTCCGGCCCCCAATTTTCAAAAAAAAAAAAAAAAATTCCTTTAATTCCTTCTTTAGAAGTCTTTCTTTAAGAAGTCAAATTCAAAAATTCAAAAATATTTTCCACCTTTTTTAGAAGTCTTTCTCCCAAAAATTCAAAAAAAAAAATCGAAATCCAGAAATATTTCTTTCTTTCGAAAGTTACCAAAAAATAAAAATCCAAAAATATTTTCTTTCTTGTTTAGAAGTCTTTCTTTCAAAAATTTTAAATAAAAAAAAGAGATAGAGAATTTAAAGAGGCAGACAAAAATTTTTAGATTTTTTTTAGTAAAAAAAAAATTAGCTTATTTATTTTATTCCTGATCTTCCCAAACTACGCAAGATCTGATTCATGTCTCCACATGATACGTAGGCAACCCATATCAGGTTCGATCGAATCATTTAAAAAAAAGAATAAAGTAGTGTTTATTCTAACATGCTTGTTATTTTGAAACAAAAGCTAGTTAAAGGTGGTCGGTTTGTTGGTTTGCAATGGTGAGTTACGCAAACAATCCAAGATCCCTCAGAAGTAAAATCATCTTCTCAACAAATGGAAGAAGCACCATTATTGTTGATCCAAGGTCACGAAAAGGCAAGTAGGCAAGTTGACGGTGAAAAAAATAAATAAAGGCAAATGTGGGTTGACTTTACCAGATTTGAGCAATAGGATTGTAACGACCCGACCGGTTGTTTTTGGAATTTACGCCCCAATCCCCCATTAACTGCTTTCCCTAAGTTCATTTATGCTATTTTGGTTTGCCGCGACGTTCGGTATTAGAATTCGGAGTGTTTTGGGACACTTAGTCCCTAAATGAGAGTTTAAGAGTTTAAAAATGGCCGTATTCGGAACAATGTGAAGATGACCTCGGAATGGAAATCTGATGGTTCCGTTAGCTCCGTTTGGTGATTTCGGGGTTGGGAGCGTGTTTGGAATGTCATTTGGAGGTCCGTAGCTCATTTAGGCTTGAAATTCCGAAGTTTGAATTTTTGAAGTTTCTGGTCCGATAGTGAGTTTTTGATTCGAGGGTTGCATTCGAATTCCGGAAGTTGCTGTAGCTCCATCATGACATTTGGGATGTGTGTGCAAAGTTTCAGGTCATTCAGACGAGGTTTGGTTAGGTTTTTTATCGAAAGCATATTTGGTTAAAATTTGAAGTTCTTAAGCTTGAATCCTTGATTTAATCGGGTTTCCGGAGTTGTTTGAGGTGTTTTGAGGATTGGTAAAAGTCCGAATAAGGTATTAGGTTGTATTGGTGTTTTTGGTTTGGGTCCCGGGATGATTTCGGATGCTCAACATATTAGTTTTGGAAGTTAGAAGGAAAATTGCAGTAGGCTTCTGTTGTTTTCGCTTCTGCGGCTTGGGAACCGCAGAAGCGGCCTTTGCGCAGCAGAAGCGAGTTGGCACCTTTTCCTCCGAGACCGCAGAAGCAGTCAGCTATCCGCAAAAGCGGAGCTGCAGAAGCGGTTTCCTAATCGCAGAAGCGATTTGTGGCTTCCCCTCACAGACCGCAGAAGCGGTCATATTTCCGCAGAAGCGGAACCGCTGGATCGGTCATGTGTCCGCAAAAGCGGAACTCCCCCCTTTAATGAGAAACTGCAGAAGCAGTAATTTTGCCGCTTAAGCGGGACCGTAGAAGCGGAAATGCCTGGGCAGAAATTGGAAAAATCGAGGGTTTAATTTCATAAGTTTGAAAATTAATTTTGAGCTCGGGCAAGGGAGATTCTGAGTGGATTTTGAAGAGGAGATTATTGGGTAACATTTCTATGATCCTTTCTTGTTATATTCCACCATTTAGTAGTTAAATCTACCGTTTAAATTCGAATTAAGGATCAAAAATGGAAGAAATTGGGTGAAAGTTCATTGACTAAACTATCGGGGTTTGAGGGGGAATTTGACCTCCGATTTCTGAGATTTTTATATGGTTAGACTCGTGAGAGTACGAGGTTTCTGAAAATGTAAAAATTATTCGGTTACGAGACGTTGGCCTGAGGGGCATTTTGGTCATTTTACCTATTTTTGCGCCCTAGCCTTAATTTTATTAGTAGAATTAGTTAATTGCAATATTATTTACAATATGTAATTGGTTTGAATAGATTTGGGCCACTCGGAGTTGGATACTCGTGGCAAGGGCATCGTTCCCTAGTTGATTTCACACCGGTTCGAGGTAAGTGGCTTGCCTAACCTTGCGTGGTGGACTTCGTCCCTTAGGATGTGATAACTGGTAATTGAATGCCTTGTACGTGAGGTGATGAGCGCGTACTTGAGAAAATTATTGAAACCCGGATTTTTACTTAATTACTAATTTGGATTCTCTTTCATATTTGCCTTACTTTACTTGCTTTTATAGCCTGTGCTAGCATAGAAGAGCATGTTTAATTGATCCAAGCTGCCTATTTGTTTAAATTGTCTTAACTGTGATTACGTGGAGCATGTTAGGCCAATATTCTTTGATGCCTTGTATTGTTGTACTTAAATTTCTAAATATTTCTCTAATGTTGGTTGCGCATTTACATTGGGACTACAGATGCGGGATTCCGGGAGTTCCCCCTTGTTTGTTTATTTTGGGACTACGGGACGGTATCCCGGGAGATCCCCCTGCACACTGATGATTGGACAACGGGACGGTATCCCGGAAGATCCTTTGATATTGATATGAGATTTGGACTACGGGACGGTATCCCGGGAGTTTCATTGGACAGTTGAGGTAAAGGGATACAAGACGGTATCCTGGGAGACCCTCGTCGGTATTTTTTGTAATTTTGTTGTTTTTACTCTATGTTTTTGTTTTGTCTTGCAGTATCATATTTCATTGGACTGTCTTATCATACCGCTGTGTTCATTAGTTTTCATCAGACTTCGATACTGTTAATATCTTGCTATTTTATTGTTTCTGTCTCAGTAGGGCCCTGACCTTTCCTCGTCACTACCCAAACGAGGTTAGGCTTGGCACTTACTGAGCACTGCTGTGGTGTACTCACCCCTCTTCTGCGCATGTTTTTTATGTGCAGATTCAGGTGCTTCTTATCAGGCGTACTGCCAGTAGCTGTCAGGGAGCGTATCGGGGACTTGAGGTATACATCTGCTACGTCCGTAGAACCGCAAAGTCTCCTTCTCATTTTATCCATAGTTATTAGATGTTATTTGGATCCCTCTTTGTATTAGACTATTCTGGTGATTAGAGCAGTGTAAGATTTCTTATAGCCTGTGTTGCCCGTGGGTTTTCGGGTCTTGGAGGTTATTTCAGTATTTTGTATTAAAGTGTATGTGCCAGGCGACAACTGTATACATTAATCATGTTATTTAGCTTTTGAATATAAATTTTGCAAATGTTGTTACTTCCGCAATGTGTTAGGCTTACCTGGTCGTGAAGACTAGGTGCCGTCATGATGTGTTCACAATTGGTTAACTAGGGTCGTGACAAGTTGGTATCAGAGCTCTAGGTTCATAGAGTCACGGGACACAGGTCGGTTTATTAGAGTCTCGCTGGTCGGTACGGAGACGTCCATATTTATCTACGAGAGGCTATGTAACTGTTTAGGAAAATCTTCATCTCTTTTGAATTCCTTGTCGTGCGATGTTTTGACACCAATGTTAAACTTCTGTCTTCTATTCTCTCACAGATGGTGAGGACACGTGCAGCACGAAAGGACCAAGCACCCGCGCCCCCTGTTGCCGCCGTCAGAGGCCGGGGCCGGGATAGAGGTCGAGGACGCGCCCGAGGTGCAGCCACAACACCCGCGCGCGCTACCGCTGAGGTACCACCATCAGATCCAGTTGGATCATAGGCACCTGGTACACCTACTACACGTACTACTACTCCAGCACTCCAGGAGACCCTGACTCGGTTCATGAGCATGTACACTACTTTGGCTCAGGTGGGGTTGCTTCCCCTCGCTACAGACACATCTCAGGCCGGGGGAGGGGTCCAGACTCCCGCAGCCCGCACTCCTGAGCAGAGAGTGCCGATGGAGCACGTTCCAGAGGTTATTCCTGTATTGCCTGCAACACCAATACAGCCCGGGGATGGGTCAGCTATCTTAGAGGACGAGCAGCGCAGGCTAGAGAGGTCAAGAAATATGATCCCCCAGTGTTCAGTGGCCTAGCTTCAGATGATGCCTTGGGATTCTTGGAAGAGTGTCATCGGATTCTTCGTACTATGGGCATAGTGGAGCCTAGTGGGGTCTCTTTCACCGCCTTTCAGCTTCGGGGAGCCGCCTATGATTGGTGGCGTACTTATAAGTTGGATAGTCCAGTCGAGTCCTGCCTCACTAACTTGGACCCAGTTCTCAGACATGTTTATGAGGGAGTTTGTTCCCCAAAGCCTCAGGGATTCATGGCGCGCGGAGTTTGAGCGTTTGCGCCTGGGTGCTATGACAGTCTCAGAGTATGCCATCCGTTATACCAGGTTGGCCAGACATGCACCGGCTTTGGTCTCCACAGTTAGGGAGAGAGTTCGGAGGTTTATCGAGGGTCTTATTCCGCCCAGCCGGTCCATCATGGCCCGAGAGTTAGAGATGGATATTCTCTACCAGCAGGTAGTGAGAATTGCTAGACGGATTGAGGGTATGCTCGCCAGGGAGCGAGGGGAGAGGTAGGCCAAGAGGTCTCGAGAGTCGGGTCATTACACTGGTGCCCGTACTTCATCAGCCGGACGTTATGGTAGGGGTTATTCTGGTCGCCCTGTTCATTCAGCCTTGCCAGCAGCCGGTAGTACTCCAGCTCCACCAGCACCTCAAGAACCTTATTATGCGCCTCCAGTTTCTAGCACGCCTCCTGCGCGGGGTACTTCCAGAGGTCAGTCCAGCGGACCTAGCTCCAGTTAGTCACAGCCACCACGTCCTCCCAGATCTTGCTTCGAGTGTGGCAATACACGTCACGTTGTTAGGGACTGCCACTGACTTGGTAGGGGTTCATCTTCACAGACTGCTCAGCCACAGCGTGCTTCTCAGAATTCTCAGGCTATGGTTCCAGCTCCCACTGCTGCCCCACCTGCCCAGCCTGCCAGGGGCGGAGGCCGGGGGGGATAGAGGTCGCCCTCGTGAGAGGGGTCGGGACAGATATTATTGCATTCCTGCTCGCACCGAAGCGGTTGCCTCCGATTCCGTCATCACAGGTATTATTCTGGTTTGTCACAGAGAGGCATCGATTTTATTCGATCCCGGCTCCACTTATTCATATGTGTCTTCTTATTTTGCTTCGCATTTGGGTGTGCCTCGGGATTCTTTGAGTGCCCCCGTTTATGTTTCTACTCCTGTGGGAGATTTTCTTCTTGTAGACATCGTGTACCGGTCGTGTTTGGTTACTATTCGTGGTTTTGAGACCAAGGCTGATCTATTATTACTTGGTATGGTTGATTTTGATATTATTCTGGGCATGGACTGGTTGTCGCCCCATCATGCTATTCTTGATTTTCACGCCAAAACCGTGACGCTGGCTATGCCAGGTGTTCCACGTATTGAGTTGAGTGGTACCTTAGATCATCTTCCCAGCAGGGTTATTTCTTTCCTTAAAGATCAACGTATGGTTGAGAAGGGTGTGCTGCTTATTTAGCTTATGTGAGAGATGTCAGTGTTGACACCCTTTCTGTTGATTCAGTCCCAGTGGTACAGGATTTTCCCGATGTGTTTCCAGCTGATTTTCCGGGCATGCCGCCCGATAAAGATATTGATTTTGGCATTGATCTATTGTTGGGAACTCAGCCCATCTCCATTCCTCCATATCGCATGGCTCCTCTTAAGTTGAAGGAGTTGAAGGATCAGTTGCATGAATTGTTGGGTAAGGGTTTTATTCAACCTAGTGTTTCACCATGGGGAGCCCCTGTTTTGTTTGTGAAGAAGAAGGACGGTTCTATGCGTATGTGCATTGATTATCGCCAGTTGAACAAAGTTACAATGAAGAACCGATATTCTTTACCTTGTATTGATGATCTGTTTGATTAGCTTCAGGGCGCACAGGTGTTTTCCAAGATTGATTTGCGTTCAGGTTACCATCAGTTGAAGATTCGGGAGCCAGATATCCCGAAGACTGCTTTCAGGACTTGGTATAGTCATTACGAGTTCCTTGTTATGTCTTTTGGGCTGACTAATGCCCTAACAGCTTTTATGCATTTGATGCACAATGTATTCAGGTATCTTGATTCATTCGTGATAGTTTTTATTGATGATATTCTGGTATATTCCCGGAGTTGGGCATATCATGAGCAGCACCTGAGGGTAGTGCTTCAGACTCTGAGGGAGAAGAGATTGTGTGCAAAGTTCTCCAAATGTGAGTTGTGGCTAAGTTATGTGGCATTCCTAGGCCACGTGGTGTCGAGTGAGGGCATTCGAGTGGATCTTTGGAAGGTGAAGGCCGTGCAGAGTTGGCCCAGGCCCTCTTCAGCTACTGAGATCCGTAGTTTCCTTGGCTTGGCGGGTTATTACCGTCGCTTTGTGGAGGGGTTCTCATCGATCGCGGCTCCTATGACTAGATTGACCCAGAAGGGTGCCCCATTTCAGTGGACAGAGGAGTGTGAGGAGAGCTTCCAGAAGCTCAAGACAGCTTTGACTTCAGCCCCAATCTTGATGTTGCCTACCGGTTACGGGTCCTATACAGTTTATTGTGATGGCTCACGGGTTGGACTTGGAGCGGTATTGATGCAGGACGGTAGGGTGATTGCCTACGCGTCCCGACACTAGAAGGTGCATGAAAAGAACTACCCTATCCACGATCTTGAGTTAGCTGCCATTGTTCACGCCTTGAAGATCTGGCGTCATTATTTGTATGGGGTGACTTGTGAGATCTACACTGACCATCGGAGTTTACAGCACTTGCTTAAGCAGAAGGACCTGAATATGCGTTATAGGAGATGGTTAGAGTTTTTAAAGGATTATGATATTACCATTCTTTATCACCCGGGCAAGGCCAATGTGGTCGCCGATGCCTTGAGTCGCCGGGCGGAGAGTTTGGGGAGTTTGGCATATCTACCAGCGTCAGAGAGACCTATGGCGATGGATCTTGCCAGGTAGTTCGTGAGATTGGACCTTTCAGAGCCCAGTCGGGTTCTAGCTTGTGTGGTTTCTCGGACTTCTCTATTTGATCGCATCAGGGAGCGGAAGTTTGATGACCCTCATTTGTTTGTCCTTCAGGACAGAGTTTGGCGAGGTGATGCTCGAGATGTTACCATCGGAGATGATGGAGTGTTGAGGATGCAGGGCCGGATTTGTGTGCCCAATGCAGATGATATTCGAGAGCTGATTCTAGTTGAGGCCCATAGCTCGCGGTATTCCTTTCACCCGGGTGTTGCGAAGATGTATCAGGACTTGAGGAGGCACTACTGGTGGAGGCGGATGAAGAAGGATATAGTTGAATACGTGTCTAGATGCCTCAACTGCCAGCAAGTGAAGTATGAGCACCCAACGTCCGGGTGATTTGCTATAGCAGATTGAGATCCCAGAGTGGAAGTGGGAGCGTATCACCATAGATTTCGTATCTGGACTCCACAGACCGTGAGGAAGTTTGTTTCTATTTGGGTCATTGTGGACCGGCTGACCAAGTCCGCTCATTTCATACCTGTGTGTACCACTTATTCATCGGAGCGGTTGGTGGAGATCTATATCAGGGAGATCGTCCGGTTACATGGTATTCCAGTTTCTATCATTTCAGACAGAGGCACTCAGTTTACATCGCGGTTCTGGAGAGCCGTGCAGCAGGAGTTAAGCACTCGAGTGGAGTTGAGCATGGCATTCCACCCCCAGACGGACGGACAGTCCGAGCGCACTATTCAGATTTTGGAGGATATGCTCTGTGCATGCGTGATTGAGTTTGGAGGGTCATGGGACCATTTCCTGCCACTCGCGGAGTTTGCTTATTACAACAGCTATCATTCCAGCATTCAGATGGCACCGTATGAGGCCTTATATGGTAGGAGATGTAGAACTCCAGTGGGTTGGTTTGAGCCGGGTGAGGCCAGGTTATTAGGTATAGAGGTGGTTCAGGATGCGATGGAGAAGGTTAAAGTGATTCAGGACAGACTCCGTGCAGCCCAGTCCAGATAGAAGAGTTATGCGGACAAGAAGGCTCGTGATGTGGAATATATGGTTGGTGAGCGGGTTCTGCTTCGGGTCTCGTCTATGAAGGGCGTCATGAGGTTTGGAAAGAAAGGGAAGCTGAGTCCGATGTTTATTGGGCCTTTTGAGACCTTGAGGTTTCTTATGAGCTTGCCTTACCTCCCAGCCTAGCCGGAGTTCATCTGGTATTTTATGTTTCGATGCTCTGGAGATATCATGGTGACTCATCGCACGTGTTGGATTTTAGTTCAGTCAAGTTGGACAAGGATCTATCTTATGTTGAGGAGCCAAAGGCCATTTTGGATAGGCAGATCAGAAAGTTGAGGTCAAAGAACATCGCTTCAGTGAAGGTCCAGTGGTGGGGTCAGCCGGCCGAGAGGCGACTTGGGAGACCGAGCGGGATATGCTCAGCCAGTACCCTCATATTTTTGCTAATTCAGGTATGTTCTCTATGCTCGTTCGAGGACGAACGAATGTTTAAGTGTAGGAGGATGTAACGAACCGACCGGTTGTTTTTGGAATTTACACCCTGATCCCCCATTAACTGCTTTCCCTAAGTTCATTTCTGCTAATTTGGTTTGCCGGGACGTTCGGTATTAGAATTCGGAGTGTTTTGGGACACTTAGTCCCTAAATGAGAGTTTAAGAGTTTAAAAATGGTCGTATTCGGAAAAGTGTGAAGACGACCTCGGAATGGAAATCCGATGGTTCCGTTAGCTCCGTTAGGTGATTTCAGGGTTGGGAGCACGTTCGGAATGTCATTTGGAGGTCCGTAGCTCATTTAGGCTTGAAATGCCGAAGTTTGAATTTTTGAAGTATCCGGTCAGATAGTGAGTTTTTGATCCGAGGGTTGGATTTGAATTTCGAAAGTTGCGGTAGCTCCGTCATGTCATTTGGGATGTGTGTGCAAAATTTCAGGTCATTCAGACGAGGTTTGGTTAGGTTTTTGATCGAAAGCGTATTTGGTTAGAATTTTAAGTTCTTAAGCTTGAATCCTTGACTTAATTGGGTTTCCGGAGTTGTTTGAGGTGTTTTGAGGATTGGTACAAGTCCAAATAAGGTATTAGGTGGTATTGGTGTTTTTGGTTGGGGTCCCAGGGGTCCCGGGATGATTTCGGATGCTCAACAGGTTCGTTTTGGAAGTTAGAAGGAAAATTGCAGCAGGCTTCTGTTGTTTTCGCTACTGCGGCTTGGGAACCGCAGAAGTGGCACCGCAGAAGCGGCCTTTGCGCCGCAGAAGCGGCCTTTGCTCCGCAGAAGTGAGTTGGCACCTTTTCCTCCGAGACCGCAGAAGCGGTCAGCTATCCGCAAAATCGGAGCCGCAGAAACGATTTCCTAATCGCAGAAGTGATTTGTGGCTTCCCCTCAAAGACCGCAGAAGCGGAACCGCTGGAGCGGTGTCGCAAAATCAGAACTTCCCCCTTTAATGAGAAATCGCAGAAGCAGTTATTTTGCCGCTTAAGCGGGACCGCACAAGCGGTCCCTTGTCCGCAGAAGCGAAAATGCCTGGGCAGAAATAAGAAATATCGAGGGTTTAATTTCATAAGTTTGAAAATCAATTTTGAGCTAGGGCAAGGGCGATTCTGAGAGGATTTTGAAGAGGAGATTATTCGGTAACATTTCTATGATCCTTTCTAGTTATATTCCACCATTTAGTAATTAAATCTACCTTTTAAATTCGAGTTAAGGATCAAAAATGGAAGAAATTGGGTGAAAGTTCATTGACTAAACTATTGGGTTTTGAGGGGGCATTTGACCTCCGATTTTTAAGATTTTTATATGGTTAGACTTGTGAGAGTACGAGGTTTCTGAAAATGTAAAAATTATTCGGTTACGAGACGTTGGCCTGAGGGGCGTTTTGGTTATTTTACCTATTTTTTGCGCCCTAGCCTTAATTTTATTAGTAGAATCAGTTAATTGTAATATTATTTACAATATGTAATTGGTTTGAATAGATTTGGGCCACTCGGAGTCGGATACTCGTGGCAAGGGCATCGTTCCCTAGTTGGTTTCGCACCGGTTCGAGGTAAGTGGCTTGCCTAACCTTGTGTGGGGACTTCGTCCCTTAGGATGTGATAACTGGTAATTGAACGCCTTGTATGTGAGGTGACGAGCGAGTACTTGAGCAAATTGTTGAAACCCGGATTTTTACTTAATTACTAATTTGGATTCTCTTTCATATTTGTCTTACTTTACTTGCTTTTATAGCCTGTGCTAGCATAGAAGAGCATGTTTAATTAATCCAAGCTGCCTATTTATTTAAATTGTCTTAACTGTGATTACGTGGAGCATGTTAGGCTAGTATTCTTTGATGCCTTGTATTGTTGTACTTAAATTTCTAAATATTTTTCTAATGTTGGTTGTGCATTTACATTGGGACTACGGATGCAGGATTCCGGGAGTTCCCCCTTATTTGTTTACTCTGGGACTACGGGTTTGATTCCCAGGAGATCCCCCTGCATTTATTTTGGGACTACGGGACGGTATCCCGGGAGATCCCCCTGCACTTTTATTTTTGGACTACGGGACGGTATCCCGGGAGATCCCCCTGCACTTTTATTTTTGGACTACGGGACGGTATCCCGGGAGATCCCCCTACACACTGATAATTGGACTACGGGACGGTATCCCGAAAGATCTTTTGATATTGGCATGAGATTTGGACTACGGGACGGTATCCCGGGAGTTTCATTGGACAGTTGAGGTAAAGGGCTACAGGACGGTATCCTGGGAGACCTTCGTCGGTATTTTTGTAATTTTGTTATATTTACTCTATGTTTCTGTTTTGTCTTGCAGTATCATATTTCATTGGACTGTCTTATCATACCGCTGTGTTCATTAGTTTTCATCAGACTTCGATACTACTAATATCTTGCTATTTTATTGTTTCTGTCTCAGTAGGGCCCTGACCTTTCCTCGTCACTACCCAACCGAGGTTAGGCTTGGCACTTACTGAGTACCGCTGTGGTGTACTCACGCCTCTTCTGCGCATGTTTTTCATGTGCAGATCCAGGTGCTTCTGAGCAGGCGTACCATCAGTAGCTGTCAGGGAGCGTATTGGGGACTTGAGGTATACATCTGCTACATCTGCAGAACCGCAAAGTCTCCTTCTCATTTTATCCATAGTTATTAGATGTTATTTCGATCCCTCTTTGTATTAGACTATTCTTGTGATTAGAGCAGTGTAAGATTTCTTATAGCCTGTGTTGCCCGTGGGTTTTCGGGTCTTGGAGGTTATTTCAATATTTTGTATTAAAGTGTATGTGCCAGGTGACAACTGTATACATTACTTACCTTATTTAGCTTTTGAATATAAATTTCGCAAATGTTGTTACTTCCGCAATGTGTTAGGCTTACCTGGTCGTGAAGACTAGGTGCCGTCATGACGTGTTCACAATTGGTGAACTAGGGTCGTGACAAGGACATTGCCTGCTCGGGATGATTTGATAATGGGGAATTTGATGCAGCATTAAAATCCATAGTAGCCATTGCCGCGACAGAAAAGAAACAAAAAACGGGCGCCAACCCAGAAACTTTATCTATCAGACGGGAGTCTCGGTAGCCGGTCTTGCCATTTTTTCTGCCTTTTGAGTTATTTTAGTGTGTCATCCAAATATTTTTACTTTACTGTCTTACATTATGATGTAAACCCTTATATGTTTTTTTTAATTATTTTTAAATATTCAAATAAATGAAATCAATATTTCATCATCCATGAATGTTTCTTAGTCCTGTCACCTTTGTTATTCTCCTTTCAGTTCTGTAATGTAGATTTTTATAACATGACATGCTTGCGGACTTCTTAAAACGCTGTAAGATTTCAAAATAATGAACCAAGAAGCATAATGTGTTGAAGATAAGGCTTGTAAGAAAATAAACAAAGAATTGAACCGAAAATGAGATTCCCTCTCTTCGGATCATTGTTGAAGCTGAGATCGTTGATAAAGATTCTGTCAAGACCCCATTGAAACATTGTCTTTGATTGATGGTAAGTGATTGGCTGGAGGCTACCATGGGAAGTTGTACAACAAAGTATGGCCCATGCTTACGATAAAAAGTACGTCCCAAGAACTTTGAAGTGGGGCAACTCGTCCGAGATATATTCTCCCGCACCATGAAGAAGATAAGAAAAATTTTGCTCCAAATTGAAAAGGTCCATACATTGCAACAAGAGTATTGCCAAATGGAGCGTTGTATTTGGGAGGCATTGAAGGAAATATCCCCGAGACAACTGTCAATGTGGATGCAGTCAAAAGGTACTGTGTTCGACCCCTTATGCAACATTAATGTTCTCTAATTGGGATGACGAAGGCTTTCATTCTTGCCATCTAAACACCGTTAACCCTTTTTCCAACCCTTTGAGCCGGTTACTTTTCTTTGATTACCCTCTTTGGAACCTTAAGGTGTTATTGAAAAAGAAAAAAAAAGAAAAAAAGAAAAAAAAGGAGAAGAAAAAGAAAAATGGAAGACAACGGAAAACAAAAAAGCAAAAGAAAAAATGAAAATAAAATAAAAAAAGCAAAATAATATCAAAAACAAAGTTCCCTGAACTACGTTCGACTTGATTCCGAAAGGATACGTAGGCAGCCTCTCTCTGAGGTTCAGTCACACCAAAATAAAAAATTCAAATTTCGCATAAAGTGAAACTGGGGCAGATGTTATAATGTTTCAGTAATGTTTTTGCCTGAAAGATTCCAAAGTTGTAATTCAATCCAAATTTATTTTACCCAAATCCTTTCAAGTACTTCCGATCAATCGGCAAGAATGTTCAAGAATTGGAGGATACGTTACTTGGATCAGATGTAACCAAATGAGAGAAGTAAAATGAGAGAGTCTTATTTGTGAAAATTCTCATGGGCACTGTAGGACGATGGTGAGTAGAAAAAATAAAAATGAGAGAGTCTTATTAGTGAAAACCTGCAAAGGGCACTATAAGACGATGGCGAGAAGAGAAATGAGAGAGATCAGCTAGTGAAAACCCGCGAAGGGCACTGTTGATCGAAAAGAGGATCCACACAGTCATAGCATCAACACAATCATGACCAAGGTTTCCCGCTTTCAAGTCAAAAATTGTGATGAGTTTCTGAGAATCGGAAGGTTTATACAGATCAGGCATCCAGTCCAAAAAGGCATGTCATGTTCATTGAAATTTGCATGTACTCCCAGATAGGTCCGTATTTCTTTTCCCCGAAAGAGACACTTTTTGTTTTAAACTCATCTCTATTCCATTGTTTTTTTTCTTTTCTTTTAATCCCATTCGGTCTAACTTTGTTCCAAGAATAAAGCAAAGAAAAGATGGCAAGACCGATTTACAAGGTTCTCGTTTAAAGCGAGCTAATATATTCAAAAGGCGCCCAGCCTCGACAAAGGCATCAAGTCGACCCCAGCTGTCAATGATTGGCCGATGCTTTGAAATTAAAAACTTTGAAAGAAGTCAAAAGTGAAATGCCCACAAAGGCAAAATAAAGTTGAAAAAGGTTAAGTGCCGCCATGGTAAAGTTTGGGAAAGGCAAAGGTTCTCTGCGGTCAGAAATAAAATTGGTATTCAAGAAATAACCAATTGCAGTTGAAATCATTAAAAAAGATGAGCCGAGATCAAGGGACTGAAATAATCAAGGCCACAAACCGACCACCATTTTAAAACTAACGAATCTTTCTTTGTTCAGAACAGGAACAGAACAATTTTAGGAAATCGTTCGTGAAAAGACAAACACCACCCAGTGAAGTTCTCAAATCCTTGATTTTTTTTAATATACATGTAATTATTTTATTTTTTAGTTTCATTCTAGGGAACCAATACCCTATTTCCAACACAAGGTACTACATCCCCTGACTGCATTATTTTCTACATAGGGTACGACATCCCCTAGTAGCATTTCAAAGTGCCTCGAGCCTCATTTTATTGCCAACGCAGGGTACTACATCCACTGGCTGCATTATTTTCTACATAGGGTACGACATCCCCTAGTAGAATTTTAGAGTGCCACGAGCCTCATCTTATTTCCAACACAGGGTACTACATCCCCTGGTTTCCTTACTTCTTGTTGCAAACATAGGGTACGACATCCCCTAGTAGCATTTCAGAGTGCCACGAGCCGCATCTTATTTCCAACACAGGGTACTACATCCCCTGGTTGCCTTACTTCTTGTTGCAAACATAGGGTACGACATCCCCTGGTAGCATTTCAGAGTGCCACGAGCCGCATCTTATTTCCAACACAGGGTACTACATCCCCTGGTTGCCTTACTTCTTGTTGCAAACATAGGGTACGACATTCCCTAGTTGCATTTCAGAGTGCCACGAGCCTCATCTTATTGCCGACACATGGTACTACATCCCATGGTTGCATTATTTTCTGCCAACATAGGGTACGACATCCCCTAGTTTCATTTCAGAGTGCCCCGAGCCTCATCTTATTTCCAACACAGGGTACTACAACCCCTGGTTGCCTTACTTCTTGTTGCAAACATAGGGTACGACATACCCTAGTTGCGTTTCAGAGTGCCACGAGCCTTATTTTATTGCCAACACATGGTACTACATCCCCTGGCTGCATTATTTTCTACATAGGGTACGCCATCCCCTAGTAGCATTTCAGAGTGCCACGAGCCTCATTTTATTGCAAACACTGGGTACTACATCCCCTGGCTGCATTATTTTCTACATAGGGTATAATATCCCCTAGTAGCATTTTAGAGTGCCATGAGCCTCATCTTATTTCCAACACAGGGTACTACATCCCCTGGTTGCCTTACTTCTTGTTGCAAACATAGGGTACGACATCCCCTAGTTGCATTTCAGAGTGCCACGAGCCTCATCTTATTGCCGCCACATGGTACTACATCCCCTGGTTGCATTATTTTCTGCCAACATAAGGTACGACATCCCCTAGTTTCATTTCAGAGTGCCCCGAGCCTCATCTTATTTCCAACACAGGGTACTACATCCCCTGGTTGCCTTACTTCTTGTTGCAAACATAGGGTACGACATCCCTTAGTTGCGTTTCAGAAAGCCACCAGCCTCATTTTATTACCAACATAGGTTACTACATCCCCTGGCTGCATTATTTTCTACATAGGGTACGACATTTCCTTGTAGAATTGCAGAGTGCCACGAGCCTCATTTTACTTCCAACAGAGGGTACTACATCCCCTGGTTGCATTATTTTCTACATAGGGTATGATATCGCCTAGTAGCATTTCAGAGTGCCACGAGCCTCATCTTATTTCCAACACAGGGTACTACATCCCCTGGTTGCCTTACTTCGTGTTGCAAACATAGGGTACGACATTCCCTAGTTGCATTTCAGAGTGCCACGAGCCTTATCTTATTGCCGACACATGGTATTACATCCCTTGGTCGCATTACTTTCTACCTACATAGGGTACGACATCCCCTAGTAGATGCCGCGGGCCTCATCTTATCGTCAACACAGGGTACTTCACCCCCTGGTTGCTTCCTTCTTGTTAACACAGGGTATAACATTCCGTATAATTTTAAAAAAAAAAGTCTTTTTCGATTCTTTATTTTGCAATAGCAATGATAGTTTAATGTATTTTCAATAACTCACAAAAATTTTTTAGTGCAAACTGGGGCAGAAGTTTTTTGTTCGTTTTGTTTGTTTATGATGGTTTGTAGGTTTTTCTGCAAAGCATGGATTTGATGTGCAAAAATAAGATTTCAGTTCTTTCCAGAGAAAGTGGAACATTTGATCTCAATACCAACCGAACTAGCTTTGACATAATGCATGCAGAGAGCTAGAATTTCAAGATCCATCTTCTTATCACCTGATCAAGAAACCGGTCTGTGAGAATATTTCATAGTCTGTTACATCGAAGGCATCAAGTTTCAATCGAAAGTTAATGGGGGGAGCAAGTCAGGAATCAAGACGGGACTCCAGATGACATTTAGATAGGAATTTTGTTACTCTTAGATTTCTAGAGTATGTAATTTTCTTTTCATTTTGATGTAATAGTAAGAACCGCGGATCGGAACCTTGACGGAACCTGAGTGGACTCTCCATCTAAGTATACTCCATCACTCTTCTTTCTACTTGAACTACATGTGACCTGATTCCCTTATAACCCGGGAAATGTTGGCTGCCTAAAACTAAGGCTCGGTCATATCTTTTCCTTTTTAAATAACAGTGAGGTCAAAAATTAGTCACCGTGTTCATTTTCTTTGCTGAAAACTCTTCACGTTTCCAAGAAAAAAGGGGCATGCCTTGAACAACTAATTTTTTACCACACCCAAATTCTATACTATTTTAGTATAAATATCTCTTTAAGGTCTAATCTTAATAAAATAAAACTACAAAAATACTAACATTCTTAGAGTATGAATTTTCTTTATATATATATATATATATATATATATATATATATATATATACACGTATGGTTTCTTTCTATTAGAATTTTAATAAGTAAGCTATGGTATTTTATTTACTATAATTTAAACTATAGTGTAAATATTAGATTCTCTTATTTATATAGTGTTTTTTAATCTAAGAGTAAGTTGTTTAATATATATACATTGTATTTATGTATGTATTTTACTTTAATTTTATTTAGTAAAAGGGGTTAGTAAAAAAACTACAAAAATTTAACTCGGCAAATTAACGGAAAAAAAAAAGCAAAATAAATAAATAAATAAATAAAATGAAAAATAAATAATATAAAAAAGGGATAAATCTTGAAAGATTCAAAAAAAGATTATCCTAACTACTCACCATGATCTTCTCACCCTCATTCTCCCACTCCAACTTCAACTCTAACTCCCTCCACACATCTATATATATCAGGACACTCTTAGAAGGAAGGGAGGAAAAAAAGGTTAAAATAAAATAAAATTGGAGCATAAGAGAGAAAATAGAAATTCTTAAAAAAGAAAGGTTCTATATTTTCAAAAAGATGGCTCACGTAGAAAGCATGGAGTTCGAATAGAGGTTTTGTTCCGAGTTTCGGGTTCGCGCTACAATTGCTGTTTCTTTATCAATTTCTTGTGATTGATGGATCTTCTTTTATATTATTGAAAGCTTCTACAAAGGTTCATATCCCCTATCTTTATCTCTCCAGTCTTCTAATTTTATATGTATTTGTAAGTTGGTAACGTTTAATGTGATCTTTATCATATTTTGGATTTTTTTTTGTAGTTTAGTTCTTTCATTAGCTTTTTTATTTTTTTTATTTTGATGTTGATGCCATAGATAGTACGTGAAAGTAATGTATTCTTAGTTGATATTACTAAAATTAACTATAAGAAGTAATCTAGTACATAAGCAGTGAGTTGTGGATCATTTTTTTTTAGTACTTAACTGTTTCACTAGTATTCTTAGAGATTGCCAAGTTAAAAATAATAAAATTAATTTATTGTCTTCTCATTGAATTGGTTATGAAAAGGATATCTGTACGGTTATTTTGATTCAAAAATCTTTAGTTAACTTTATGTGAGTATATTTAATCATATGCCAATTTGATCAGATTTGCGTCTCTATTTTTTATTTATTATTATTTTTTGTTTTGGATGTATATTGTCACGACTCAAAATCCACTAAGGGTCGTGGTGGCGCCGGACACTGCTGTCAGGCCAGCCATGTCAAATACTAAATTAAATCTTGTTTCACACTTTTTAAAATACAGGATTTTTTCTTCATTATTTAGAAATTTTAAAGAATATATTTTAGAATCGAATTTAAAAGCTAAGCAATTAATACAATACTTCGAACCATCCCAGAACCCGGAGTCACAAGTGCATGAGCATCTATTGACAGGAGAAATA
>MU783655.1:19363-30172 GCA_026770625.1 Nicotiana glauca
TAGAGGTGTATATATACCTGTGCAATAAAAATGCACAGAAGTGTAGTATGAGTACGTAATCAACGTGTACTCAGTGAGTGTCCCGCCTAATCCCGAAGAGGTAGAGACGAGATGGTCAACTTTAACACACTCTAATGGTCCAACGATTATTTATTCACAATATACATATCAACAGTGAATTTATTATCTAACATGATTTTTATCCAAATAGAGGAAACAAGTAAGCACGTAATTCCTTCATAGGAAATATCCAAGGTTTCTTTTCATTATTAACAATATGATCTCGAGCCATAGTGAGGCATGTAACAGCTTAAATAAATCCAGGCAGCAATATAAGCATGTGCAAATCATACCGAGACGACGGCTCGATCCAACAGAAATAAAAGTGCACTTGCTGAGGGTCGACGGCGCGCCTATAGATGCATCTATTAATCTGCCAAGGCGTTCGGCCCATTCAAAAATAAACACATACAGACAGTTAATCAGTCAAGAAGTCAACGTGGAGCAAATATCCATGAAAAAGTCAATTCTCTTTATTAATTTGATAAAAACGAAGTTTAAGTCTTTAGAAAATCAAATTATTGATTTAATGTGATCTATTACCCCGCTCGCGAATCAGCCATGCGACGCGGTGCACATAAGATACATGCTCAGATAGCCAATTAGTATTTTATCGAGGAATAATTATCCAAATAAGCCAATTCTCTGTTTAGCATGTTTAGAAGGAAAATGATGTTTAATCTCTTTTTAAATTCGTTTACTAATCAAAGGTGATTTAACAAACCAAGTCATCAATGAGTTCATAATTTATTCAAGTATAACATGCTTTTTGGGTCCTAAACTACCCGGACAATAGCATAATAGTAGCTACGCACGGACTCTCGTCACCTCGTGCGTGCGTAGCCCCCACAACTAGGAGCACATAATCCGTTTAACTCACTTATGTGGTAATTTCCCCCTCACAATATTAGAAAGGAGACTCACCTCGTTCCGAAGACCCATAACCGGCATTCTACATTCCTCCGAAGGCTTGAACCAACGCACAATGCACCACAACTAGCCAATTAACGACAAACTAATGAGACTATCCTCAAATACTTGTTAACAATTCACATTATACGAATTCCCAACTTCTTTTAGTGAAATGACCAAAATGCCCTCGGGCCCACGTGCCCGGAATCCAAAATTTCTCGAAAATAAAGGTTACCCATGACCTTAGGAATTCAAATATATAATTTTCTCCTAATTCCATGCTCAAAATTGTGGCTAAAATTCAAGATTATAATTTTCTAGGTTTCCAACCAAAACCTCAATATTTACTCTAATTTCCATGATTAATTCCATGTATAAACTTGTATTTAACAAAAAACTAGTAGAAATCACTTACCCCATGCTTGATGACGAAAATGATGCTCAAAAGTTGCTCCAAAAATCGCTACCATGGAAGAAGATGAAATGAAATGAGCCAAAATCCGATTTTAAGACAACACTGCCCAGGCGACCCTTCTATGTGATCGCATACCCGCGATCGCAAAGAGCAAAAATGCTGCCTCCAAAAATCCTTCAATGCGTTCGCATACCCATACCATGCGATCGCATAGGCCCCTGAAATCCTCTTCCGCGATCGCATCATTCTTATTGCGATCGCATAGGCCAAATTCCAGTCCCCTCAACCTTTGCTCTATGCGATCGCATCCCCTCTCTTGCGATCGCATAGAGTAAATCTCTGCTGCACAAATACCAGCAAACCAGCCATCCTCACGAGGTGAAAATCGATCCGTTAACCACCCGGAATCCACCCGAGGCCACCGGGACCCCAACCAAACATACCAACCAATCCCAAAACACATTTCGGACTTGCTCGAGGCTTCAAATCACATCAAACAACGCTAAAATCACGAATTACACCCCAAATTCAAGTTTATGAACTTTAAAATTTCAAACTTCTATTTCCGATGTTTAAACCCATAAAAACACGTCCGATTGACCTCAAATTTTGCACACAAGTCACATTCGACATTATGGACCTGTTCCAACTTCCGGAATTTGATTCCGACCCCGATATCAAAAAGTCAACCCTCCGGTCAAACTCTACAAAAACCTTCAATTTTCTATTTTTAGCCAAATGGCTTCAAAATGGCCTATGGACCTCCGAATTCACTTCCAATTGCGCTCCCAACTCTAGAATCACCATACGGAGCTATTCCCAGCCTAGGAATTCCAAACGGACATTGATAACACCGAAATGCACTTCGAACCAGACTTATGGAATTTCTTCTAAAATGCTAACTTCCACAATAGGCACAAAAATGCTCCAGGGTTATCCAAAACCCACTCCGAGCATACGCCCAAGTCCGAAATCATCATATGAACCTGCTGGAACCTTCGGATCCCAATTCCGAGGTCGTTTACTCAAAAATCCAATCCTAGTTCATTCTTTCGACTTTAAGCTTCTCAAATGAGAATTCTCATCTAAATTTAACTCCGATCTTCCCGAATTTAAATTCCGACCATGCGAATAAGTCATAATACCCGAAATGAAGCTGTTCATGGCCTCTGACTACTGAACGGAGCGCTGGTACTCAAAACGACCGGTTGGGTCGTTACATTCTCTCCCACTTAAACATACGTTTGTCCTCGAACATGCTGAGAACTGTATTGGAGTAGTCTGAAATCACTGTTTAGCACCTCACGCACCTTCCCGTGCTACCAAAACTTAGCTGAGCACATAAGCCGGATATATTTTAAAGATACTCCCCTTTATTCAGGCAATTAAGCCTTAGAGCCCAATTCCAACATCCGAAATTCTATGCCAGGCCTGTTTCCAACATATGATCACCACATCAATCACTTAACGTTATATTCAAACACAATGGCATAACTTTGTTGAATTCTTACTTTGCAACACTAAATCCACAGGACCACCATAATATTCTCTGATTAGCTTAGCCAAAATCCTATTGATCCGATGCTCCCATTGCACCCCATGACATATACAGGTCTTACCCTAACCTTTACCACACCACCACGACGGACAAGATGATTAGACATTCATAATCAATCGCCGAGTCAATAAAGCATTAGGTGTACATCCTGACAAGGCCTTAACCTCATTCTGAACCCAATAGTGGTCTTATCTCCATAATAGACTTCATATAACTGGATTGCACAGAATCCTAGATCAAGGGATCTCGTCTCATCTGCTACAACTGCTCAGGCGATAAGCCACCCCAGAAATCATTAAAATCTCATATGATGCTACCATGCGCCAATAGGCCACCAATCTGAACACAACACAAATAGAAAATTGAATTCTGGAAGGAATCATCTAAACGCCGCACTAATACGGACTTTTCCTAGAAAGATAGGAAGCGAAACACATAAAGGAATAGCACATATAGAGCTAGACTCGACATCACACTGTTGCGGCGTGCCACCCGATCCAAATAACATACCCATGGCAGCGTGCCACCCGATCCATAGATAGATCTCACAGAAGGAGATTGCACTTTGAGCTAAATCTGCTCATTACAAGAAAACATCGAATTTTGATCACAAGCACGTTAAGAGCATAATACCATCCCTGAGAAAACACACAGCGCTATGGGCTACAAAACTCAAGCACAACTGAGGTGTGATATACAACATAAATCTCAAAGCCATCCTACTCGTAACACATCATTTTTACGCGGAATCTCAACATGTAATCAATTTTTCTCAAGCCTTCTCACAACCCATACGGCGCAATACATCATTACCTGGAATAGACGATGATAAAATAACACCCTGACCGTTCCTCCATAGGGAACACTCGCTGAAACGAACACAACTGGCCTGATATAAAGCCCTGTTCACATATGTACATCAATACATCGATCTCAAGATGATTTCTGATTGTACCAACTTGGCAAATAACCTTTCAAAGGTTCATAGTAACTCTCTTTTCCTCATGACACATAAGAGCGACCGCCATAACCAGAGCAACCTCCCCAGTTCATAACCCAGTAAACAAAGTGCCCTCCAGGCATAGTTTCTCAAACAAATGTTATTGCCACAATCCTCATACTTGCTTAAATATTTAGTCAATCAGGTGACTACATGCCACACTTACACAACCTTCCCGTGGGACACACTCCCACAATCTTTTGAAATAAATATCGAGTCTGCTCATTCCAACCATCGCTCGTACTAACGCTGAAAAGCGATCAAGAATCCCTAACCAGGATACAAAGTCTTTTTCACAAAACATCGATCTCCGGTGACTCTGAAGCTAATATCAATTTACTCTAATCATTCAACCCTTTCCTTGCTCATCAGAGCCTGTGACATCATAGTCATTACCAAGCTGTAACCTTGATCCTCACTTCAAATTCCATACCTCTCACTGCACCTAATGTGCCGATATACAATAGAAACCATTTCCTTCACAACCCTGGAACCACTGATAAACTAACACTTCATCACATAAAACTTTTCATTTAACTCACTTTAGGACAATCGTAGCAACACCTATGTAACTTCCCATAACCGTAGGATATGCAAATCTGCAAGTGGTGGTCCAAGCCACCATAACCCTTTCCGGGATCTGCTTCTACACGACGAGCCTTAGAAATAGAAGGCTTCTGAATAACATCAACTGCGACGGCTGACAAGCCTGATATGCACCGTCGCAAATCATACACACAACCTGATCATGCTGAATGAACTAATCACAGATCCCAACATGCCAATTTCAACTTTGGCTAATCAACCCCTTTCCTTCAATTTATCCTTGAGTGCTTTGGAAATAGTACCAATTCTCTTCAACACATAACACGCTCCATCTACACTCATCCCGAGTGACCTTGAACCACGAGACCATGTTGTCTCAACCCCTACAAACCATTTCATACTTCCCAATTGCTACATCACAAGCCAACCATCACGAAATATTTGTGCCACTTCTCATAAGCTGCTTTCCAAGCTTGATCCTCAATTATGCCTATAAGCTTGACATTATTAGGCGCCACACTTTACCTCTTGAATTCACTAGGACCATTACTGAGAGCCATCCGCTCTTACTTGGTCCCGAATATAATCGGCTACATAGATCTCATAACACAGGAATACCCTCTCGACGAGGCACCTAGCAGAATTACTCTGTTTAAAACATGCTTCCATACAAGGCACACATCCCAAATCCTTTCCCAAGTTCGAACATGAGGCCATAAGGCCAACCATAGAACATCTTCAACAATTCCTCTGCTTAAATTACTACTTATGATATTTTTTCGTAGCTGAGATGACCCCTCAGTCTGCTATTACAAAGAAACTTGGTGAGTAGCTAACCATGCAACCCAAATCATAAGCGGTGGGACTCTCTCACTTAGCTTAAAGCCATTATTACAATACTCTAGAGTTCACCATTATTCTTAATTTCTTGTTGACAAAACCTTGTGCAACCATCCGCCGCAAATTCTCGAAATTCTCATGTAAATTCCCATCTCTCATATTCTAAATCATTATCCACCTCCGCACCAACAATAGCTGTCATTCTCGATATCTTACCGTAGAAACCCAATTGGATTTTCCAAATCATTAACAGCATTCACACAACAATTCCCCTTGCTGCATATCCAGTAGAACTCTTCGCAGGAGCCTAGCCAACCACGCGACTGCTACCCTGCTCATCGGAATACCCCACCTGTCGAAATCACTCCCTGACACCTTCCAACGCTGCTGCATGGGGTTCCATCACTACGACACCAATAACCCATCCTGAGTTCGAGCTCACTCTCCAGCTGTACGAGTCCATTCACCCCTCATGGACATCCATTAAATGTGCGACAACATCCTTTCGCTTCATAATCGTGCTACATCTTTCTTCACTTCAAGTGGCTCATTTCCGTCATACACAATCTCCTGCCACATAACAACACTATGCTTCTAGTTATTCTACCGACTTCCATTTCCCATCACTAAAATCCCCACTTTAAATTAGATCTGAAAGCGCTGATAACATAGAACCGATATTCTCAAGCCGTTCCAGACTCCCTTAAGGTGCATAGTTTTCTCATTACCTAGCGGAGCTGCGTATGGGCTTGGTAATGAGAAAACTATGCACCTTAAGGGAGTCTGGAACGACTTGAGAATATCGGTGCTTGGTTATCGGCGCCTTTAGATCTAATTTGATGTCAGGATTTCAGCGATGGCAAAATGGAAGTCGGTAGAATAACTCGAAGCACAGTGTTGTTATGCGGCAGGAGATTGTGTATGACGTGAATGAGCTGCTTGAAGTGAAGAAAGACGTAGCACGACTTTGAAGCGGAACGATGTTGTCGCACATTTAATGGATGTCCACGAGGGGTGAATGGACTCGTACAGCTGGAGGGTGAGATCGAACTCAGGATGTGATTATTGGTGTCGTGTGATGGTACCCCATGCAGCAGCGTTGGAAGGCGACGGGGAATTATTTCGACAGGTGGGGTATTCCGGTGAGAAGGGTAGCAATTGCGTGGTTGGCGAGGCTCCTGCGAAGAGTTCTACTGGATATGTAGCAAGGAGAATTGCGGTGTGAATGGTGTTAATGATTTGGAGAGTCCTATTGGGTTTCTGCGGTAAGTTATCGAGTATGCCAGCGACTGTTGGTGCGGAGGTGGATGATGATTCAGAATATGAGCGATGGGGATTTACATGAGAATTCCGAGAATTTGCGGCGGATGGTCGCACAACGTTTTGCCAACAAGAGATTAAAATTTTTGGTGAACTCCAGAGTATTGTAATAATGGCTTCAAGCTAAGTGGGAGAGTCCCACCGCTTATGATTTGGGCTTCATGGTTAGCTACTTGCGAAGTTCCTGGTTAATAGCATACTGAGGGGTTATCTCAGCTACGGAAAACCATAAGTGGTAATTTGAGCAAATGAATTGTTGGAGGCATGCTATGGTTGGCCTAATTGGCTCATGTTCGGACTTGGAGGATGGTTCAGAATTTATAGCTTGTATAGGTACAGGCTTCGGAGGAAACGATTTCGCTGGGTGCCTCGTCGAGAGAGTATTCATGTGCTATGAGATTTATGGAGCTGAGTATATTCGAGACCAAGTCAGAGCGGGTGGCTCTCAGTAACGATCCTAATGGATTCAAAAGGGGTAAAAGTATGGTGCGCAATGATTTTGAGCCTATAGGCACAATAAAGAATCAAGCTTGGGAAGCAGCTTATGAGAAGTGGCACATGATGTCCTGTGATGGTTGGCTTGTAATGTAGCAATTGGGAAGTACGAAATGGTTCGTAGGAGTTGAGATAGCATGATCTCGTGATTCGAGGTTACTCGGTATGAGTGTAGATGGAGTATGTTGTGTGGAATGAGGTTAGTATTATTTTCTAAAGCAAGTAAGGATAAATTGGAATGAAAGAGATTGATGAGCCACAGTTGAATTTTGGCATGATGGCATTTGTGACCAGTTCATTCAGCGTGATCAGGTTGTGTGTATGATTTGTAGCGGTATGTGTCAGGCTTGTCAGCAACCGCAATTGATGATATTCGGAAGCCTCCTATTGTTATGGCTTGTTATGTGGAAACAGATTCCAGAAAGGGGGTATGGTGGATTGGACCACTACTTGCAGACTTGCATATTCTACGGTTATGAGAATTTACCTGTGTGTTGCTATGGTTCTCCTGAAGTGAGTAAAGTGCAAGGCTTTATGTGATAAGGTGTTAAAATATTAACGGTTTTGGGGTTATGATGAAAATCGTATTCTATCGTATGTTGGCACATTGGGTGCAGTGAGTAGCGTGGAAATTCAAAGTGAGGATCAAGGTTGTAGTTCGGTGTTAACGAGGATGTCACAGGCTCAGGCGAGCGAGGAAAGGGTTGAATGATTAGAGTAAATTGGTGTTGGCTTCGGAGTCACCTGAGATCGATGTTTGTGAAAAAGGCTTGTATCCTTGTTAAGGATTCTTGATCGCTTTTCAGCGTTGGTGCGACCGATGGTTGGAATGAGCAGACTTGATATTCAATTCAGAAGATTGTGGGAGCGTGTCCCACGGGAAGATTGTGTAAGTGTGACATGTAGTCACTTGATTGACTAAAGAGTTAAGCAAGTATAGGATTGTGGTAATAACATTTGTTTGAGAAACTATGCCTCGAGGGCACTTTGTTATTGGGTCATGAACTGGGGAGGATGCTCCGGTTATACTGGTTGTTCTTATGTGTCATGAGGGAAAGAGAGTTACTATGGACCTTTGAAAGGTTATTAACCAAGTTGGTGCAATCAGAAATCGGCTTGAGATTAGTAGATCGAATTATATGTGAACAGGACCTTATATCAGGCCAGTTGTGTATGTGTCAGTAAGCATTCCTTATGGAGGAACAAACAGGATGTTAGTCTGTCATCAGCTATCCCAGGTAATGGTATATTGCGCCGTATGAGTAGTGAGGCGGCTTGGTAAATTTTTATGTGATAGATTTTGCATGGCGATGATGTCATGTGAGCGGAATGGCTCTTGAGATTCAGATTTGTATATCGCACCTTAGTTGTGCTTGAGTTTTGTAGCCTATAGCGCTATGTGTTTCCTCAGGTATGGTATTATGCACTTAGCGTGCTTACGATCGAAATTCGATATTTTTATTGTAATGAGCAGATTTAGCTTGAAGTGCAATCTCCTTATGTGAGATCTATTTGTGGATCGGGTGGCACGCCGCCATGGGTATGTTATTTGGATCGGGTTGCGTGCCGCAACAGTGTGATGTCGAGTCTAGTTTTCTATATGCTATTCCTTTATGTGTTTCGCTTCCTATTTTCTAGGAAAAGTCCATATTAGTGCGGGGTTTAGATAATTCCTTCCAGAATTCGATTTCCTATTTGTGTTGTGTTCAGATTGGTGGCCTATTGGCACATTGTAGCATCATATGAGATTTTAATAATTTCAGGGGTGGCTTATTGCCTGAGCAATTGTATCGGATGGGACAAGATCCCTTGATCTAGGATTCTGTACAATCCAGTTATATGAGGTATGTTATGGAGATAAGACCATTATTGGGTTTAGAATGAGGTGAATGCCTTGTTAGGAGTGTAGACCTGATGTGTTGTTGACTCAGCAATTGATTATGAATGTTGGCACATCTCTTCCGTCATGGCGGTATGGTAAAGGTTAGAGTAAGACATGTACATGTCATGGGGTGCAATGGGAGCATCGGATTAGTAGGATTTTGGCTAAGTTGATCAGAGAATATTATTATGGTCCTGTGGATTTAGCATTGCAAAGTAAGAATTCAGCGAAGTTATGTCGTTATGTTTGAGTACAGCGTGTAGTGATTTATATGGTGATTGTATGTTGGAAACAGGCCTGGCATAGGATTTCGGATGTTGGAATCGGGCTCTAATGCTTGTTTGCTTGAATAAAAAGAGAATATCTTCAGAATTTGTCGAGCTTATGTGCTCAACTAAGTTGTGGTAGCACGAGAAGGTGCGTGAGGTGCTAAACAGTGATTTCAGACTACTCCAGTGTAGTTCTCAGCACGTTCGAGGACGAACATATGTTTAAGTGGGAGAGAATGTAACGACCCGACCGGTTGTTTTGATTTCTAACACTCCGTTCAGCAATCAGAGGCCACGAACTGCTTCATTTAAGGTATTATGACTTTTACGCGTGGTCGGAATTGAATTTCGGGAAGTACGGAGTTTATTTAGGAAGAGAATTCCCATTTCCGGAAGCTTAAAGTTGAAAGAATGAACCAGGATTAGAATTTTAAGTGAACAACCTCGGAATCTGAATCTGAAGGTTCCAGCAGGTTCGTATGATGATTTCGGACTTGGGCATATGCCCGGTGGGGGTTTTGGATAACCCGGGAGCATTTTGGCGCCTATTGTGGAAGATGGCATTTTAGAAGAAATTTCATAAGTTTGGCTTGAAGAACATTTCAGTGTTATCGATGTCCGTTTGGAATTTCGAGACTGTGAATAGCTCTGTATGGTAATCCTGGAGTTGGGGGCGCGATCGGAAGTGAATTCGGAGGTCCGTAGGTCATTTTGAAGCCATTTGGCTAAAGATAGAAAGTTGAAGGTTTTGAGGGTTTGATCGGGGGTTGAATTTATGATATCGAGGTCGGAATTGAATTCCGGAAGTTGGAGTAGGTCCGTAATGTAAATTACAAATTGTGTGCAAAATTTGAAATAAATCGTACGTGATTTGATAGGTTTCGGCATCGGAAATAGAAGTTGGAACGTTCAAAGTTCATCAAGCTTGAATTGAGGTGTAATTCATGAATTTAGCGTTGTTTGATATGATTTGAAGCCTCGAGCAAGTCCGTAATGTGTTTTGGGATTGATTGGTATTTTTGGTTGGGGTCCCGGGGGCCTCGGGTGGATTCCGGGTGGTTAACGGATCAAAAATTGGATTTCTGGAAGAGCTGAGTTTGTTGGTATCTGGTTTTTCCGCTTCTGCGGAAATGGGACCGCAGAAGCGGCCTCGCAGAAGCGGAGGAGAAACCGCAGAAGCGGACGTGGGCGAGGGCGGCCAGGATCGCAGAAGCGGCCCTTGATCCGCTGATGCGTAACCGCAGGAGCGGTTGGCTAGCCGCAGAAGCGGTTTGGGTCCAAGGCTTGAGGACCGCAGATGCGGTCAAGGGCCCGCATAAGCGGGACCGCACCTGCGGTTGGAACGTCGCAGAAGCGAAGGAGGCTAGGCCAGGGTTAAGCCGTAGAGGCGGCCTTTTATCTGCAGAAGCGGAACCGCATAAGCAGTTATAATTCCGCAGAAGCGGAAATTACTGGAGCAGTAAGGTTGTTTTAAATCGGGATTTTGGTTCATTTCCCTCATTTCTCACTTCA
>MU783655.1:42216-68220 GCA_026770625.1 Nicotiana glauca
TTTTAGCCAAATGGCTTCAAAATGGTCTACGGACCTCCGAATGCACTTCCGATCGTGCCCCCAACTCCAGAATCACTATACCGAGCTATTCACGGTCTCGGAATTCCAAACGGACGTTGATAACACCGATATGCACTTCAAACCAAACTTATGAAATTTCTTCTAAAATGCTAACTTCCACAATAGGCGCCAAAACGCTCCCGGGTTATCCAAAACTCAATCCGGGCATACGCTAAAGTCCGAAATCATCATACGAACCTCCTGGAACCTTCAGATCCTTTTTCTGAGGTCGTTTACTTGAAATTCAAATCCTAGTTCATTTTTTTGACTTTAAGCTTCTCAAAAGAGAATTCTCTTCCCAAATGAACTCCGAATTTCCCGAAATCAAATTCTGACCACGCGTACAAGTCATAATACTTGAAATGAAGCTGTTTATGGCCTCCGACTGCTGAACGGAACGCTAGTACTCAAAACGACCGGTCGGGTCGTTACAACCACAGTGGCATGCCACCCAATCCACCCATAAAACTCACATAAGGAGATACACACCGAGCTAAATTGCTCATTTTAATAATATACCGGATATCGGTCACAAGCACACTAAGTGCATAATTCCATCCCTGGGGAGACATATAGCGCCAGAAGCCACAAAACTCAACACAACTAAATATATCCTGCTCATATAACATCATCTCTACGCGGAGCCTCAACACACAAGGAATTCACCAAGCCGTCTCACAATTCGCCTGACGCAATCCGTCATTACATGAAATAGATGATGACAAAATATCACCCCGACTACTCTTCCATAAGGAGCGCTTTGTTGAAATGAACACACTTGGCCTGATATAGAGCCCATATTCACTTAAATCCATCCACCAACCTCAAGTCGATCCTGATCGTACCAAACTAGGCCAATAACCCTTTAAAGGTCCATACTAATCCCCCTTTTCACATAACTCACAAGGGCAACCATCACAACAGGAGTAATCTCCCACAGTCCACAACAGAACAAACGGAGTGCCCCTAGCATCAAATTCTCAATTTAGCGACACCATCACAACCTTTATACTTGGTTTAAATCTTTAATCAATAAAGTGACTACATGCCATGCTTATACAATCTCCCTATGGTACACAGTTCCACAACCTATCATAACAAATAATTGGGTCGTACCTCCAAACCACCAACTGCACTAATGTTGAAAAGCGATCAAAAATCATTAACCATAATGCAAAGCCCTTTTTACAAAACACCGATCTCAGTTGACGCTGAAGACAATACCAACTTACCTTACACATCAAAACTCCTCCCAGCTCATCCGAGTTCGTGATATCCTTTCCAATACCGAACCATTACCTTGATCTTCACTTCAAATTCCATACCACTCACTGCACCCAACATGCCAACATAGGATAGAAAACGATCTTCATCATAACTCCGGAACCACTAATGGACTAACACTTCATTATATAAAAGCTTTTCACTTAACTCACTTCAGGAGAACCATAGCAACACGCAGGTGAATTCTCATAACCGTAGAAATATGCAAATCTATAAGTAGTGGTCTAAGCCACTATAGCCTTTCTAGGACCCGCCTACACATGACATGTCATAACAGTAGAGTATTTCTACATAACATCAATTATGACGGCCGACAAGCCTCACATGTACCCTCACCAATTACTTGCATAATTCGATCGCGCTGAAAGAACTGCTCACTACCAGCAACACGCCAAATTTGACTATGGCTACCGGTCTATCTTCTTCTAATTTATCCTTGATTGCCTTAGGAATAATAACTCCATTCAACACATAACATACTCTATCTGCACTCATCCTGAGTGACCGTGAATCATGAGACCATGTTGTCTTATATCCCATGAACTATTCCATACCTCCCACTTACTACAATGCAGGTAAAAACATCACAGAACATTCTAGACGCCTTCTCATAAGCTGCTACAAGATCGATTCTTAATTGCACCTAAAGGCTAGCAATCATTAATCACCACGCTTTGCCCTTCTAAACCCACTAGGACTATTGTTGAGAGCCACCCGCTCTGACTTGGCCCTGAATATCATCAACTCCATGGATCTTCTAGCACATGAATACCCTATCGACGAAGCACCTGGCAGAATCACTTCCCTTGGAACCCGCATCTATACAAAGCACAAATCCCAAATCATTTCCAAATCTGAACAAGAGCCAATACGGCCAACCATAGCACACCTTTAACAATCCATTTGCTCAAATTGCCACCTATGTTCTTTTCCCGTAGATGAAATAACCCGCAAGTAATTAACCGACAATCCTTAATCATAGGTGGTGGGACTCTCCCACTTAGCCTGAAGTCATTATTTCACAATTTCTGGAATTCACTAGGATCCTTTATCTCTTAGTGACATAACCTTGCACAATCAACTGCCAAAATTCTCGGAATCTGTTTGTAAAATCCTCTTGTTATATTATGAATCATCAACCATATTCACACGACCGATCTCCTTACTGTATAGCCAATAGAATTCTTCGTGGAAGCCTTGCCAACCACGCGGTCACTAACCTGCCAACAGGGGATAACCCTCACGTGGAAATCACTTCCCGACATCTGTCAACGCTGCTGCACAGGGTACAATCACTATGACACCAATAGCCCATCCTGAGTTCGAGCCTACTCTCTAGCTACACAAGTCCATTCACCCCTTGTGGACATCAATTAAATGTGCGGAAATATTCCTCCAATTCGAGGTTATGTTGTATCCTTCATCAGTTCAAGAAGCTCTTTCCCGCTATATCCAATCTTCTGCCAGCTAATGGCCCATACTTCAAATTAGATCTGTAGACCCAATCGCCAATCACTAAAATTCTTAAATCACTCCAAACTCTCCTTAATGTGCATAGTCATCCTACCCCATTGCCTATATGCAACTCCGCCACTCTCCCACTTTGGCAAAACTTATCTATTTAATTGACTACTCGACCTTTACCTCTTATACTTGTCCTTTTAGAAATTTTACCCACCGCCTGACACTTCCCACATGTCTTTCATCAGCCTTTGATGCTCGATTGCTACCTTAAATAAAATCTATCTTCGTGACACCAGAACCCATAATTGCTGCCAACTTTACACCTTTCAGAAGGTCATCTTTCTCATTCTGTCGATATTAGAAACACTGATTCAACCCTGAACTACCATATCGTGCGATATCTGACAAACGCATTTTCAATACTATTTCACAATAACTTGCCCCAAAGGTGAATTGTATAAGGTCATAACACCGACAAACTTAGTACATTCAATTAGGACAACGACACCCCATAATAGAAGAAATCTCTGCCATGCTCACAAATACCATGTCTCATTACTCCACCAGCCCACATCTGACCATTCTTAGTTCGATTGTATTTCCCCTGCCGGGAATAAAATACTGAATCTCTAGATTATGCACTGAGTAAACCTCCCTTCAAGTCATTTACCGCCCTGACACATAGGCAAATGTCCTACCATCATATCAATACTGTGAAACAATAGTTTATAGCATCATGGCAACTTGTGCCTAGCCTCAGAGCTCTTAGAAGTAGCTCTACTGAGCTGAAACGATAGAATACCCTTCCATAAGGCGATGATAATAGCTCAGACAACTACATAGGGAGAAACACTCCGCACTGCATCGGCAGTACCATAACAATTCTACAATTCTTGATTTATAAGAAGCGGTTCGCGTCGCACAAGATTAAATAGGAAGGAATTAAAGGCATAAGCCTCCATGGATCAAATCGCACGATGAGGAATCAAAAAGGGAAGTACTCCTAACAGTCCTGCAGCCTTCTGAGGATAAGTATAAACATCTCTGTAGCGATACGCGAGACTCTACTAGACTTGCTCATGACTCGTGAGACCCTAGGAACCTAGTGCTCAGATACCATATTGTCACGACTCAAACTCCACTAAGGGCCGTGGTGGCGCCGGATACCGCTGTTAGGCAAGCCAACCAATAATACTTAACTAAATTCTCGTTTTAAATATTTCTGAAACCACTTCTTTTATGCGTTTAAAGAATATGTGATAAATTCTACTGAATAAATGATGAAACGTTTGAAAACTTTAAGTTTCTTAATAAACCCATAGACATCCGCAGAACCCGGTGTCACAAGTGCATGAGATATTTCTAAGAACAATACAATACAACATTCGTCTAGAATATAAATGGATAGAAAGTAAATACAATATACTGGAAGGGACTATAGTAGTTGGGCGCCGCCTCGAGAAATGCAACTCACCTAGTCCTAGTATCATCCATGCTGCTATGCCCCATAGGCCGCTGGGTGGTACATATGCACGTGCAACAAAAATGCACAAAAGTGTTGTATGTGTACGAAAATAACGTGTACTCAATGAGTTTCCCGTCTAATCTTAAAGAAGTAGAGACGATATGTTCGACTCCGACACTTACTAATGGTCCAATAATGAGATATCAATAATACATTAAATCATGAATTTCTATAATCATGATTTTAATCCAATAGGAGGAAACAAGTAAACAATTATTCCTTTTACAGGAAATTTCCAAAAAAAAACCTTTCTCATTATTTATCCAAATATTCTACAGTCAGGAATAGGCAATAACCACTTTAACAAGTTCAACGCAGCAATACAAGCATGCACAAATTATGTCGAGGCGTACGACCCGACCCAACAGAAAATAAACTGTGCACTTTCGAGCGTCGAACAACGCGAACCATAGATGCATCTATTACTCTGCCCGTGAACTATCCATACGACGCGGTCAACATAAAATAAACAATCACCCTACTCGCGAATCATACATGCGACGTAGGTACATATAGAAATACATACTCAGATAGCAAATTAAGAATTTATCAAGGGATATTTATTCAAATAAAAGTCACTTTGTTTTTTAAATATTTAAAAAAAGAAGTTTAATCCTTTTTGAAATTTATTTATTAATTTAATGTGGTTTAAGCAATTCAAGTTGTCAATAAGTTTACAATTAATCCAAGTATAGCATCCTTTTGGGTCATATACTACCCGGACAATAGCATAATAGTAGCTACGCACGGACTCTCATCACCTCATGCGTATGTAGACCCTACAAATATGAGCACATAATCAATTAATTCACCTATGGGGACATCCACTTACAAGGTTAGAAAGGAGGCTCACTTCGCTCCAGCGTATACTTCCAATGACAATAACGAGCCAGAATCCTCAATTCTAAGCCGAAAGATCCCAAACTAGTTAAATGAAGGAGGAACTAGTCAATATAGACTCACAAGATCGTATTCTAAATGTTTAAGAAATTTCCCAACCCTTAACACAAGTTTGCTAAAATCCGACCCCGGGCCCACGTGCCCGGATTCCGAAATTTTTCGAATGAGGTTGTTCTCTACAACCTAAGGATCAATAGTATATGATTTCTAATTAATTCCATAACAAATTTTGTGGTTAGATCCAAGTTTTATTAAAACCGTAGGTCTTGCTCTAACCCCTTAATTTTACCTAATTTCTAGTGTTTAATCTATCTATTATACAAGTATTAAACTAAGGATGGGTGAATGAAACTTACCTCACAATGCTACGTGGAAGTCTTCCCTCCAAAGCTCCCAGAATCACCAATGGAAAAGTGTATATGTGATAAAAATGGTCTTGAACTCGTATTAAATGAACCTCACTACCAAGTGATTTTCGCATCTGCGGTCCGGTGGTACGGCGATTTAACTGCATCTATGAAAAGGGGGAGGGAAGGCTGGACCGTATCTGCAGTATGGGAGCCGCATATACAGAGCCACTTCTGCTGCTTGGGAGCCACATCTGCGGTTCCTGGCTTGGTCTCCTACGCCACTTCTGCGATTGAAGTGCCGCATTTGCGGTCCAAAAACAATATATGCAATTATGACAGAAGCATCAGCCCTTCAGGCTTTTCCCGAAATTCCAACTTCGACCCGTTAACCACCCGGAATCCACTCGAGGCCCCCAAGACTCTAACTAATCATACCAACTAGTCCCAAAAAATATTACGAACTTGCTGGAGGCCTTAAATCACATCAGACTGCCGAATGACGCGCTAGAGCTCAAAACAACCGGGCGGGTCGTTACATACTCTTCCTCTTAGTAATTGTTGGTAACATCTCTTGTTGAGTCGAAACTGAAAATTATTTTTCTTTCACCGGGGAACTTGGCATGAACATCTCATTTAGTTGATTGACATATTAATTTTTGATAGGCAGGATAGCACTTACTATCATATAATTTTCACAACTTGCATTTTATCTAATGTCAGCTTTTCTTATTAAGTGATCTTCACCACTACTATCATCAATGGGCTTTGATAACTAATTATTCTATATGGAGTAAATTATCTTTTATTGTATGCTCCTGTCGGACCTTTTATCGCTCTCAAATTTCCACAGTATGTGCTCTCATTGTTATGAAATTATTGTGTACTTGACGAAAATCACCTCCAAATACTATTATTTTCCAACAAATGGTTCATCGATAACCACTATAACTCTAAAGTTTTGATCATCTCTTCGTCATAGGTGCTTCATCATAATCAAATTTTCTTTTCTTATCAATTTAGCATCACTACTCTATTATTGTGATGATTGTTTGAGTTGTTTGAAGAGGTTTTTTGAATCTAAAGTGAGCCGTACGATTTTGTATTAAGATTGTGAATACTACACCACTTGTTATTGTTACTAGTGGTATTATGCCTCTTGATATGATATTTATAAATAATACATGATAAAGAAAATTTTGTTCCTCCAGGTCCATTTACATAAATAATCACATTCTAGCAAAGCCAGATTTTTATAATATAGTCCTAACGACCTTTTAACATCATTTTAGAAGCTGTCAAATCACATTGACTTCTCTATTAGATCACTAAATAGATATATTCAATCTTCCTAAGAATAGTAACTTAATTTTGTACTCTTTAATATATTTCTTAACTCAACATAATCTTTAGTTTTTATTTCTTATATGCATCGCTTAACTGGACAAGTTTTAAACTAGATCGATTAACTATCGTGTGGATATTAATTGTTCGACAAATGGTTTAACGTTAGTAAAAGAGAAGTACCAATCTTATTGCAAGTATATTTGAAAGAATCCAATAATTTCTTGAATATTTGCACCGTAAATCAATCAGCAGACCAACGATAAAGCTGGATTAATAGACTATAATTTTTTTCAATTATCGTGTGGATATTAATTGTTCGACAAATGGTTTAACGTTAGTAAAAGAGAAGTACCAATCTTATTGCAAGTATATTTGAAAGAATCCAATAATTTCTTGAATATTTACACCGTAAATAAATCAGTAGACCAACGATAAAGCTGGATTAATAGACTATAATTTTTTTCAATTGAATTATGAATCCTCCTATGAATCAAATTGAGTCGCTAAAGGGCTAGGAGAAATTCCTTTTATTATCTTACTTTCCTCACTTGAAAATGAGTAGGAAGGAATCTTGATTAAGTGAAATTCCAAGTTCGTTAGTTTTAAGATTCTAATTTAAAGACATCGGATTCTTAACATGTAGTATTATGCCCTAAAATTAATAGGATTACAGGATTAATATCTAAAGTTTTGATTATTTATTGTGAGTTATTATGCTTAATATTAAAAAGTTATTTTTGTAAATTAACCTCTTATTCATACTTTTATAATAATATAGATATAGATATAGATACAAATATAGATAGATAGATATATTTAAGTTCTCCAGGGTATTGTACTTGAGTTTTTCCATATTTTCAGTAAGGTATTTTTGTCGAGATATTATCTACATATTCATTGTTGTTATGAAACAATAAAATAAGAAGAAGAGTATTGCAGAGCAAAGTAGAGAGAGAGAATTCTTCTTGATTTTGGAGTGATTTATAATGGAATAGAACCATCTATTTATAGGGAAAAAGTGACTTAGAAACCAAGTAATAACCCCTAGAATCTCTCTAAATATAGATATTCACCATAACTAAAATTCTATTTATAATACTCCCACTTGTATGTCTATTCAACAGATAATGTGTCTCGTTAAAACCTTAACTAAAATAAAATATAGTAGGAAAAATAATTCTAGAGAAGGTAAAAGAGTACACATATCTAACAATACGCTTTTTGGCTGCCTTGTTAAAAACCTTGCAAGGAAAACGCAGTGGGACAGAACCTTGTAAGGGAAAAGGAGTACAATGCGTATTAACTCCCCCTGATGAGAGCATCAATTCACATCCTGGAGCCTTTTCATTCCATTATTGTGCATCATGTTCAAAAGATTGTTAGTAGAGATATGATAAATAAATCAACCACATTAACTTGAAGGAATTTGTTTCACCTTGAAATCATCATTCTTGAGAGATATGTAATGTCTTTATAAAATGCCGTGAAATGGCCTTTCCATTGTCTCCATAGAGATTCTCGCTATCATATTATCATGCTTATAGTTATAGCAAGATACATATGTGCACAAATAGCACTTAGAATGTGGTACGTCATGACCTAAAATTGTATATGCTTTAAGCGATATAAATCCTTCAAGGATTATCATATAAGTCATATAATAGACTTTAATTAGATGCATATCAAATTTCATGTCATGCTAGATATATAAGATAAATAAAAGTGATTGCACTCACCTTTGACGTTATACTTTCCAGTGTTTGAACTATATGTTCAAAGCTGCAGGGCTTTGATATGAAAACAATTCTATTCGAATTGCGTCTCTTTTATTTGGCCAATATTTTTGTGTCTGTATTCGACAAACTGAAGATACTCATCTATACTTAGCGTTATCATAGATGTCGTCGACGAATATTTTATATCGGTTCCATCATTTTTTTCATAAAGGCATGACATAGCGATCTGTTAATTAATTTCTAGTAGCTAAACCTCTCTTGAAATTTTATGAAGTATTATGTCATGTGATTTTCTAGATCACTTGCCTCATCTTCTTTATCTAGAAGTTTATTTGAAACTGATTTGTCTATACGCTTTAAGCGTACCATAGATTTTGTCCTTCTAGGACTTAATATGAGCATTTGTAATGAGAATATAATTACTTTCTTTGGGTCAGCAAATGCGCCTGGCATTTTTTGCAATATGTTGCAAATTAAATATCTTTTTTATAAACTTCAAGTTCATATTATCTTATTCTAGGATCTAAATGTACAAATGATAATTTATTCCACGTAACAATTTCTCAACTATTTATCATATCTCCCCCACATGTTAGAAAAACTAACTTATTTCCACAACTTTGAGAATCCATCATTGTGCGTTATGGTATTAATCAAAATATACACCGCACATCAATAATAATAAAATAGAATTATTTGTTTCCTGACCCCGAACCACTTGTGAGGGTAGAATGTAATATACTTTCGTATATAACATATATCAAATTGATATATATAACTTTGTTCTCATAAGTAATAGTTTAGCTATTAAGTGGAGGCACTCAATTAATTATTTTTCTAAACCAACAGTGATGTAAACCAACTTATCAAGATAAACTGTCTTAAATGGAAAATATGAAAATTATGCTTGAAATTAAATTACTGAGCAAATTACCTCGCAAAACACCATGTTGCGGGTCAAGAATAATTGTACATGTGACCATCTCATAGATGCATCTTATGTGGTATGCATGGCAGGTGAATGGTCCCATATTCACCTTTGAAATTTTCAGCATTCATGGGATTCAATCTTAATTTTAATTGGTCTATTGATTAATGTGAACAAGCAACATAAGAGAATTTGTAATGAACTTTATAGTTCTTTAATATTTACTCATATGAACTTTCTTTTATTTTGGCACATCATACTTAAATTGATATGGCTAAACCAACTATACCAACTGAATAAATTATCAATATTGATAAACTTCATATTTATACCATGACATGTGCAATTATCAATAAACTCCAAGTTTATTATGATATGGATTTTTATACCAACAAACTTCTACTTTATTGTGGAATTCTTTTGTTTGTGCAGTACAAACTGAAAAATAAAGTGAGTAGCTTTTCACATATATATTGTCCCGCTACAAGTTGTAGTAATAATAATAACAACAACAACAACAAGAATAAGTTGTAGTAATAGAAGATATTAAATCTTTCCTTTATTTATAGTCTCAGTATGACCAACCGCTTTCGCGAATACCTTAGAAACTCAATAAGTTTCTTTGAGACTTAGTACAACACAACGTCTTATTGATAATTAATTTTCTCCAAATAGTATAATTGATTCTTCTAGAGCTCTCAATTAATTTTTTACTACAACATATTCATCAACATCCATATGGTGAATATCTGTTTTAAAGAGAAAGTTATATCATTATGGTTATGGTTAAAGTTATATGCAAGATATGTTTCTTGCATTAATGTAATTCTTTAATAATCACATTACCAAAGTATTTTAGCGTGCAATAGGTACATGACCAATGACCATTCATGCCATAATAATGACATTATTTTTTATTTCATCTCAAACCTCCTTCTAGAGGTGAGTGCGGTATATTCCCTACCACTAGCACGTTCATATTCTTTCAAGAATGAATATGTGTTCATAAATCAGATGTTGTCACATTCACATCATGAATGTAACATAATCATCTATATATGATTAAGGATTATTTTGAGAATTCTTATTATTCTCATTATCAAAATGATGATGATTATAATCTCGTCTATTGCCACGTCCACATCCATTTATAACTTCACGATAATAATTTTATCTTCTTTTCGACTTATTACATATTGCTACCACATTCTCTTAAGGGAATGAGAATAAAGCAAATTCAATGGGATGATTTTCCACTGCTTTGCCCACAATCATACAAGAATTTGATCATGACAAGACACAGAAATTTTACCACCTCAGGTGGTTATGATTTCTTACAAACTCCATTAGAGTTATAATCAAACTTTTTTGTATTTTCTTGTATATAAAATCAAATTATACAATTTCAAGAATTTAAAAGAGAAAAATAAAGTAAAATACTTACCTTAAATCTAAAATTTAATCATGAAGGAAATTTGTGGAACAATTGACAATCATTATGCTCAACCCTAAAGTTTCTACTCAATTGGTTAGAGTCTCGTGCTGAGAACGTATTATGAAATTAAAAAATAAGAAGAAGAGTGATGCAGAGCAAAGTACAGAGAGAGAATTCTTATTGATTTTGAAGTAATTTATAATGGAATAGAACCTCTATTTATAGAGAAAAAGTGACTTAGCCACCAAGTAATAACCCCTTAAATCTCTCTAAATATAGACATTCACCATAAATAAGATTCTATTTATAACAATGGTGGGTTTTTATCAATTAAAAGCTATTTTCAATTATAATGATATAAAATAGATAACTAACACACACTATTTTACCGCATATGTCAGTGTAAAAATTGCACGGGGCGCCCTATTTGTAATGACCCGACCGGTTATTTTGATCACTAGCACGTCGTTCAGCAATCTGAGGCCATGAGCAGCTTCATTTCAGGTGTTATGACTTGTACGCGTGGTCAGAATTGAATTTTGGGAAGTTCAGAGTTGATTTGGAAAGAGAATTCGCATTTCGAATGTTTAAAGTTGAAAGAATTAGCTAGGATTGAATTTTTTAGTAAACGACCTCGAAATCTGGATTCGAAGGGTCTAGTAGATTCGTATAATGGTTTCGAACTTGGGTGTACGTTCGGGTCGGATTTTGGATGACCCGGGAGAGTTTTGGCACCTATTGTGGAAGTTAGCATTTTGGAAGAAATTTTATCTGTTTGGCTTGAAGTTCATTTCAGTGTTAACGATGTTCATTTGGGATTCCAAGCCTACGAATATCTCCGTATGGTGATTCTGGAGTTAGGAGCGCGATTGGAAGTAAATTCGGAGGTCTGTAGGTCATTTTGGAGTCATTTGGCAAAAGATAGAAATTTGAAGATTTTTGAGAAGTTTGACCAGAAGTGGACTTTTTGATATCGGTGTCAGAATTCGATTCCAGATGTTAGAGAAGGTCCACAATATCGAATATGACTTGGGTGCAAAATTTGAGGTCAATCAGGCGAGATTTGATAGGTTTAAACATCGAAAGTAGAAGTTTTAAATTTTAAAGTTCATAAAGCTTGGATTGGAGGTCGATTCATGATTTTAGAATTGTTTGATGTGGTTTGAGGCCTCGAGCAAGTTCGCAATGTGTTTTGGGACTGGTTGGTATTATTGATTGGGGTCCCGGGGGCCTCGGGTGGATTCCAGGTGGTTAACGGATCGAAATGGAAATTTTGGAAGGTTGAGGTTGCTGGTTCCTATCATAACCACACCTGTGAGAAATGGGTCGCAGGTGCAGAGCTACTCTGACGACCCAAAAGGGTCATCACCTGTTTTAAATGAATTATGTGTTTTCGAGGCCTTGAAAGCCTCATTTAGAGATATCTCAATTTGCATGCACAATCCGGGCGCGTAGCCGAAAAGCTTAAATATGAAATTCTGTGAAAAATGCTAACTTTTGATATTAAAATAAATAAATTTGACTTTGGTCAACTTTTTGGGTAAACGGAACCGTAATTTGGCGGTCTCGTAGGGTCCGTAGGAAAATATGGGACTCGGGCGTATGGCCGGAATCAAAATTATTTTTTTGAAATTGTTAAGGAAAATTACAATGATATTTGATTAGAACGTGTTGGTATCGGTCCCATATTTTGGTTCCGACGCCTTGTACAGGTCTTATATATGTTTTAAGTCCTTCTTGTAAAGTTTGGTTAAAACCGGACATTGTTTGACGTGTTTCGGACTTAAGGTTCTAAATTTGAAACTTGATGAAGTTTTGGGAAAATTCATTATTTTGAGGTTTGATTCCTTGTTTTGTGGTTATTTAGGCGATTTAATCTCACGGATAAGTTTGGTTAGGAGCCCCGAGTGCTCGGGAGTGTTTTGGAAGTGTTTCGGAATGGTTTTTGGCTTAAGAAATGTTGCAGGTTTTTTGCTGTTAGTGCCCAGAGATTTTACTCGTCACGTTCGCGTGGCCTCACTTGCGAATTCATAAGGCAATATCCTAGGTGCCATGTTGTCTTCATCGCGAACGTGAAGCTCGGGGGGGACCCTTCGCGAACGCGGCCCATTACTCGCGAACGCATAGGGTACAGGGAGAAGGGTTCACCATTTGTTCTATGGGAACGCGTCTGAGATCATGCGAACGCGAGGCTCCTAGAGAACTACTCTCCGTGAACGTGAGGCACTATACACGAACCCGAACGCCAAAAATTCTGACCCATCACGAATGCGTAGGTTTAATTCGCCTAGTTATTTTCAAAACCCCAAAACAGAACCATCACTGGAGTACACCAAAAATTTCACAAAACCTTTCTTCTCCAAGATCTTAGGCGACCATTAAAGCAATTCTTCATCAAAACCTCTTGGGTTAGTAATTCTTAACTTATTTTCTTCCATTTCCTTCAATATCGATTGAAAACCTAAGCCTAAAACATGTGATTTAAGGTAGAAAATTGGGTATTCGGGTAGAGTTAGGGCTTTTTGATTTTTCTTGATTTAGCCCTCGTTTAGGTGTCGAATTTGAAAACAAATGATATATTCGGGCTCGTGGGTGAATGGGTGATTTGATTTTGGTCTGAACCTCGAGTTTTGACCAAGCAGTCCCGGGGTTGAATTTTTAGTTTTTGGGAAGAATGATGGAAAAACTATAATTAGGCATTGGGTTCGTAATGTTTAGCATTTATTGATGTATTGAAGTCATTATTTTTATAGATACAACTAATTTGGAGTCGAATTCGAGACGGAAAACAGTAATTGAGGATTGAATTGGTCGTGGAAGTTTGAGGTAAGTGTTCGGTTTTACCTTAGCTTGAGGGATAAGGAGTTGAGTCATATTCCCTATGTGTTTCTTGTGGAGTACGATGTATAGACATGGTGACGAGTATCTATATGTCGGTGTCGAGCATGACTGTGAGTTTTAAATTGACATTTGTTGTGTTCTTGAATAATACTATGGTTGAAATAGTGAGTAGACTCGTGATATTGAGCAAAGGCTTAGCTTATTTTTGTGGAAGTTAATTATGAGTTAGAAATGGTGATAATAGAAATGATAGGAGTTGAATTGAGATTGATTATAGTTGGTTCTCCCTTGCCGGGATGAATTAACTTGTTGTTGAGTTCCCTTGCCGGGATAGAGTATTTTAAGATTAATCCCCTGACGAGATTTGTTGTTATGATTACTGTAAGCTATATAATTGGAACAGGTTGTGTGCTGCAACATTTTTATTAATGTATACATATATGGATTGGGTTGCATGCCGCAATATATATTATATTGGATCGGGTTGCATACCGCAACAGTTATATTTATACGTATGGATCGGGTTGCGCACCGCAACAGTAGTGCTATCATATTGTTTTAGACATTGTAATGTTCCTTCATATTTATCCATTTTCTGCTAAGTTGAAATGTTTCCCCGAGGTATGTACCCCCTCCCTTTGAACTGCTCATTATTTATTTATTTTTTCTGCAATATATTATATATCTGCACAGGTTTATCTAGAGTCTGGTGCTAGTCTCGTCACTACCTCACCGGGGTTAGGCCAGACATTTACCAGCACATAGGGTCGGTTGTGCCGATACTACACTATGTGCTCTTTTGTATAGATTCGGGTACCAGAGCAGCATACAGTGCACATCAATAGTTCGGGAGCTAGTCTTCAATCCACGAGATTCCCGAGGTAATCCTGCAAGCGTTCGCAGACCCGACATCTCCTCTATATTTATTTATGATATGTTTCCTTTTGTATGCGAGATAGACTTTATTCTTTGTTTCAGAAAGTTGTATGTAGTAATCTTAGATAGTCCGTGAATGTTGTAACACCAGTCCTGGGTAGAGGCATATATGGATTTTTCTTATTTTGGTTTACTTTGTTTATGTGTTCCACTAAATTATAAATTCCGCTGTTGTTTAGTTATTTATCTCCTATTAATTTAATTGGTGAACATGGATTTAAAACAAAAGTATTATGGATTCTAAATGTGTGGCTTGCCTAGCTTCTACGAGTAGGCGCCATCACGACTCCCGAGGGTGGGAATTTTGGGTTGGGATAAGTTGGTATCAGAGCTCTAGGTTACATAAGTCTCATAACTCACGGACAAGCTTAGTAGAGTTTGAGGGATCAGTACGGAGACGTCTGTATTTATCCCAGAGGCTACATAGTTAGGAAATGTTTCACATTTGTTCTTTCTTGCCGTGCGGTTGGGTTTCTCAATGCTAATTGAATTTCTACTATATTCTTTCACAGATGGTGAGAATACGTGCTTCATCGTCTACTGATCAGCAATCCAAGCTCCAAGTAGCTCCCACTAGGGGTAGAGGGCGAGGCCGAGGTCATCCTAGAGGTCGAGCTAGGGCCAGAGCTCAGCCCCGAGCAACAGCACCAGTGGCGGAGCCTAAGGTTAACTTTGATGAGGAGGTACTGGCCCAAGCCCAGCAGTTTCGGTGGGGCCAGCTCAGGTCCCAGAGGGTTTTATTTCTATCCTAGTTCTTCAGGACGCTCTGGTCCGATTGGTAGACCTCATGGAGAGTGTCACCCGAGCAGGATTGCTTCCTGTGGCACCAGCCATTTCTCAGGATAGAGGAGGATCCCAGACTCCTGCTACTCGTACTCTGGAGCAGGTAGCTCCCCCGATTCAGACTCCAGCAGTTCATCTAGTTGGAACAGCTTAGCCGGGTGTGGTAGCCCATGCCGGTGATGGAGCAGTTATGTCTACCGATACTTTATGGAGATTGAATAGGTTCACCGAGCTCTTCACTACTATCTTCAGCGTTGCATCTACCGAGGATCCTCAGGAATATTTGGACAGCTGCCACGAGGTTCTCTGGAACATGGGTATTGTTGAGACCAATGGGATTGATTTTGCTATATTTTGCTTGTCTGGATCCGCCAAGACTTGGTGGAGGGATTATTGTTTAGCTAGACCAGCAGAATCGCTAGCCTTGACCTGGGGATAGTTCACACAGCTATTTATGGAGAAGTTTCTCCCTATTACTCAGCGAGAGGCCTATCGGAGGCAGTTCGAGCCTCTCCGACAGGGACCCATGATAGTCACCCAGTATGAGACTAGGTTTATTGATTTGGCTAGACATGCTCTTATTATCCTTCCCACTGAGAGTGAGAGAGGGAGATGTTTTATTGATGGACTCATTTAGTCTATTCGTCTCTAGTTGGCTAGAGAGGCTGGGAGTGAGATATCCGTTCAAGAGGCGGCCAATGTGGCCCGGAGGGTTGAGATGGTATTATCGCAAGGGGGTGGTCACAGGACATACAAGAGACCCTGTTAGTCAGGCAAATTCAGTGGTGCCTCGTGTGGAGGCAGAGATTCGTATGATAGGGGTCATCCTCCTAGGCCCTTCCAGTCAGCGTTCCAGGTTTCTCACAGTGCATCAAGTGGCTGTGCTTTTTACGGGCAGTATTCTGATCAGCAGTCCTACAGTGCACCATCAATTCCTATCAGTGCACCGCCGCTCCAGAGCTTCCGGGGTGGTCATTCAGGCCACCAGAGTTAGCCTCAATTTCCCCAGCCGTAGAATTCAGGTGTTTTGAGTGTGGTGAGTATGGTCACATCAGGAATTCTTGTCCGAGGTTTGGGGGTACTCAATCGCAGTAGCAGGGTCCCATGCTATGATTCAGGCACCAGATGTTCCAAAAGACGCCAAACCAGCTAGAGGCGGGGGTAGAGGTGCTAGAGGTGGATGTATAGGTCATATAGGTGGAGCTTAGATTGCCAGAGGTTGAGGCCAGCCAGCAGCAAGCCATCCCAGAGAGGTAGATTAGAGTGGTGGGTCCTATCCCCGATGTTATACTCTTCACGCCAGGCCCGTAGCAGAGGATTCAGATGCAGTTATTACAGGTATTGTTCTGGTTTATGATAGAGACGCTTCAGTTTTGTTTGATCCGGGGTCTACATATTCATATGTGTCATCTTATCTTTGCCTCGTACTTGGTCATGCCTAGTGAAGCATTGGGTGTTCATGTTTATGTGTCTACACTGGTGGGTGACTCTATTGTAGTCGATCGATTCCATCGTTCTTGTGTTATGGTGATTGGGGGTCTTGAGACTCGTGTAGATTTTTGCTTTTACACATGGTTAACTTCGACATTTTATTGGGGATGTACTGGTTATCACCCTATCACTCTATCTTGGACTGTCATGCCAAAATTATGACCTTAGCATTACCGGGTATGCCTCGTTTAGAGTGGAGAGGGACTCCTGGTCATTCTACCCGTAGTGTTATATCGTATGTGAATGCTTGGCATATGGTCTAGAAGGGCTGTTTGGCATATTTAGCCTATGTTCGTGATTCTAGTGCTGAGGTTCCCTCTATTATTTCGATGCCCGTTGTTTGTGAGTTCCCTGATATTTTTTCTTCAGACCTGCTGGGTATGCCACCCGACAAGGATATTGATTTCTCTATTGATCTGGTTTCGGACACTCAACCCATTTCAATCCCACCATATCGTATTGCCCCGCCAGAGTTGAATGAGCTAAAGGAATAGTTGCAGGATTTCTTGAAAAAGGTTTCATTAGACATAGTGTTTTACCTTGGGGTGCGCCGGTGTTATTTGTCAAGAAGAAGGATGGGTCAATGAGAATGTGTATTGATTACCAGCAATTGAATAAGGTAACGATCAAGAATAAGTCTCCGTTGTCGGGGATTGATGATTTATTCGACCAACTTCAGGGTGCTAGGGTATTTTCCAAGATTGACTTGTGATCTGGTTACCATCAGTTGAGGATTAGGGCATCCAATTTCCCTAACATATCTTTTCGCACTCGGCATGGGCATTATGAGTTCTTGGTTATGTCATTCGGGTTGACAAATGCCCCAGTAGCTTTCATGGACTTGATGAACCGATTGTTCAGGCCTTATTTGGATTCATTCGTGATAGTCTTCATTGATGATATATTGATATATTCCCGTAGCCAGGAGAGAACGAGCAGCAGTTGAGAGTGGTTCTTCAGATTCTGAGGGATAGTTGGTTATATGTTATGTTCTTGAAGTGTGAATTCTGGTTGGGTTCAATTGCATTTCTAGGTCATATTGTATTAGCAGAGGGTATTCAGGTGGACCAAAAGAAGATTAAGGCAGTCAAGAACTAACCTAGACCAGCATCAGTTACAGAGATTCGGAGTTTCATGAGGTTGGCAGGCTACTATCGACGATTTGTTGAGGGGTTTTCATCTATTGCAACCCCGATGACCCATAAGGGTTCCCTGTTCAGATTGTCGAATGAGTGTGAGGCGAGCTTTCAGAAGCTCAAGACAGTTCTAACTACGGCGTCGGTGTTGGTTTTGCCCACAGGTTCAGGGCCTTTTATAGTCTATTGTGATGTTTCCCGTGTTAGGCTTTGAGTAGTGTTGGTGCAGGATGGCAAAGTTATTGCCTATGCTTCGAGGCAGTTGAAGATTCATGAGAAGAACTATCTGGTTCATGATTTGGAGTTGGCAGCCATAGTTCACGCATTGAATATTTGGGGGCATTATCTGTATGGCATGGCATGTGAGGTGTTCATGGATCACAAGAGTGTTCAGTACTTGTTCAAGAAAAAAGGAGTTGAATTTGAGGCAGAGGAGGTGGTTGGAATTACTGAAGGATTATGATATCACCATCTTATATTACCCGGTAAAGGACAATGTGGTGGCTGATGCTTTGAGTAGGTAATCAGCCGCTATAGGTAGTCTTTCATATATTCCGATCGGTGAGAGGCCTCTTGCTTTGGATGTTCAGGCCTTAGATAATCAGTTCGTGAGACTGGATGTTTTCGAGCCTAGTCGCGTGTTAGCTTACACGGTCGCTCGTTCTTCATTATTGGAGCATATCCGTGATCGGCAGTATGATGATCCTCATTTGTGTGTCCTTCGACACACGGTGCATCGCGGAGATGCCAGGCATGTTACCTTAGATGATAATGGAATTTTGAGATTGCAGGGTCGAGTATGTATGCCTAATATGGATGGTCTCCGAGAGTTGATTTTGGAGGAGGCTCATAGCTCCTGGTACTTTATTCATCCAGGCGCAGCAAAGATATATCAGGATTTGCTACAGTATTATTGGTGGCGTAGAATGAAGAAGGATATCATAGCATATGTGGGTCGTTGCTTGAATTTTATGCAGGTTAAGTACGAGCATCCGGCGCCTAGTGGGTTATTTTGGAGGATTGAGCTTCATGAGTGGAAGAAGGAGAGGATCACCATGGACTTCATTACTGGACTTCCGCTGACTCGGAAGAAGTTCGATGCAGTTTGGGTCATTGTTGATAGGCTGACCAAGTCAGCGCATTTCAATAATGTTGCAGTTTCCTATTCATCCAAGAGTTTAGATAAGATCTATATTTGGGAGATTGTTCGCCTTTATGATGTGCCTGTATCTATCATTTTGGACTAGGGTACGCAGTTTACCTCGTGCTTCTGGAGAGTAGTTCAGCGAGAGTTGGGCACACGGGTTGAGTTAAGCACAACATTTCATCCCCACAGGGACGGGCATTTCGAGCAGACTATTCAGATTTTGGAGGATATGCTCAGAGCTTGTGTTATTTACTTTAGAGGTTCGTGGGATCAATTTTTGCCCTTAGTAGAGTTTGCCTACAATAACAACTACCGATCGAGCATCCAGATGGCTCCTTAAAAGGCTTTTTATGATAGACAGTGTCGGTCTCCAGTTGGATGGTTTGAGCCGGGAGAGGCTTGGTTATTGGGTACAAATCTAGTTCAAGAGGCCTTGGACAAGGTCAGGATCATTTAGGATAGACTTCGTTCAGCTCAGTCCAGGCAAAAGAGTTATGCAGACCGTAAGGTTCGAGATATGGCTTTTATGGTTGGTGAGCGGGTATTGCTCTGAGTGTCGCCTATGAAGGGCGTGATGAGGTTTGGGAAGAATGGCAAGCTTAGCCCTAGGTTCATTGGTCCGTTTGAGATTCTTGATCGAGTGGGAGAGGTGGCTTATATACTTGATTTACTGCCGATCTTATAAGTCGTACATCCAGTGTTTCATGTGTCCATGCTTCGGAGGTATCACGGCAATCCAGCCCACGTGATAGATTTCAGCACTATCCAGTTGGACAAGGACTTGTCTTATGAGGAGGAGACGGTAGCTATTCTAGACAGGTAGGTTTGTCAGTTGAGATCCAAGAGTTTCCCTTCTATTCGTGTTCAGTGGAGAGGTCAGCCTCCAGAGGCATCGACCTAGGAGTCCGAGTCCGTGATGACCCAAAAGGGTCATCACCTATTTCAATAGAACGTGTTGGTATCGGGCCCATATTTTGGTTTTGGTGCTCGGTACAGGTGTTATATATGTTTTAAGTCCTTCCTGTAAAGTTTAGTTAAAATCGGATGTTGTTTGACGTGTTTCGGACTTAAGATTCTAAATTTGAAACTTGATGAAGTTTTGGGAAAAATTCATAATTTTGAGGTTTGATTCCTTGTTTTGTGGTTATTTAGGCGATTTGATCGCATGGATAAGTTCGTATGATGTTGTTGACTTAGTGCATGTGTTTGGTTAGGAGCCTCGAGGGCTCGGGAGTGTTTCAGAGGCATTTTGGCATGGTTTTTGGCTTAAGAAATGTTGCAGGTTTTCTGCTGTTAGTGCCCAGGGATTTTACCCTTCGCGTTCGCGTGGTCTCACTCGCCAACGCGTCAGGCAAAATCCCAGGTTGCATGTTGTCTTCATCGCGAACGCAAGAAAAGGGACGTGAACATGAAGCTCAGGGGGTAGACCCTTCGCGAACGCGGCCCATTACTCGAGAACGCGTAGGGTACAGGGGGAAGAGGTCACCATTTGTTCTACGCGAACGCGTCTGAGATCACGCAAATGCGAGGCTCCTAGAGAACTACTCTCTGCAAACGCGAGCCACTATACTTGAACTCGGATGCCAAAAATCCTGACCCATCGCGAATGCGAGGCTCCCATCGCGAACGCATAGGTTTAATTCACCCAAATATTTTTAAAACCCCAAAACAGAACCATCACGGGAGTTCACCAAAAAATTCACAAAACCTTTCTTCTCCAAGCTCTTAGACGACCATTGAAGCAATTCTTCATCAAAACCTCTTGGGTTAGTAATTCTTAGCTTATTTTCTTCCATTTCATCCAATATCCATTGAAAACTACTCTTAAAACATGTGATTTAAGATAGAAAATTGGGTATTTGGATAGAGTTAGGGCTTTTTGATTTTTCTTGATTTTGACCTTGTTTTTGGGTCGAATTTGAAAACAAATGATATATTCGGGCTCGTGGTGAATGGGTGATTAGATTTTGGTCCGAACCTCGGGTTTTGACCAAGCAGGCCCAGGGTCGAATTTTGTGTTTTTTGGAAGAAAGATGGAAAAGCTATAATTAGGCATTGGGTTCATATTGGTTTGCACTTATTGATGTATTGAAGTCATTATTTTATAGATACAATTGATTTGGAGCCAAATTCGAGAGGGAAAGTGTTAATTGAGGATTCAATTGGCCGTGGAAGTTTGAGGTAAGTGTTTGGTTTAACCTTAGCTTGAGGCATTAGGAGTTGAGTCATATTTTCTATGTGTTTCTTGTGGAGTACGACGTACAGGCATGGTGACAATTATCTATACGTTGGTGTCAAGCATACGTCGGTGTTGTATTCTTGAATAATAAAATGGTTGAAATAGTGAGTAGACCCGTGATATTGAGCAAAGTCTTAGCTTATTTTCGTGGAAATTACTTATGAGTTAGAAATAGTGATAATAGAAATGATAGAAGTTGAATTGAGATTGGTTATAGTTGATTCTCCCTTGTCGGGATGAATATACTTGTACTGTTGAGTTCCCTTGCCGGGATAGAGTATTTTATGGTTAATCCCCCGCCGAAATTTGTTGTTATGATTACTGTAAGCTATATAAGTGGAATGGGTTGTGCGCCACAATATGTTTATTTATGTATACATATATGGATCGGGTTGCACGCCGCAACTTATATTATATTGGATCGGTTTGCACGCCACAATAGATATATTATATTTATTGGATCGTATTGCATGCCGCAATAGTTATATTTATACGTACGAATCGGGTTGCGCACTGCAACTGTAGTGCTATCATATTGTTTTAGACATTGTACTGTTCCTTCATATTTATTCAGTTTCTGCTAAGTTGAACTGTTTCACCAAGGCATGTACCCCCTCCCTTTTAACTGCACATTACTTGTTTATTTTTTGCAATATATTATATATCAGCACAGGTTTATCTGTAGTTTGGTGCTAGCCTCGTGACTATCTCGTTGGGGTTAGGCCACACACTTACTAGCACATGGGGTCGGTTGTGCTGATACTACACTATGTGCTCTTTTACACAGATCTAGGTACTGTAGCAGCATACGGTGTGCAATAGTATTTCGGGAGATAGTCTTCAGTCCACGAGATTCCCGAGGTAGTCCTGCAGACGTCCATAGACCCGGCATCTCCTCTATCTTTATTTATGATTTGTTTCCTTTTGTATCCGAGACAGACTTTATTCTTTGTTTCAGACAGTTGGATGTAGTAATCTTAGATAGCCTGTGAATATTGTGACACTAGTTCTGGGTAGAGGCATATGAGAATTTTCCTTATTATTTTGGTTTACTTCGTTTAAGTCTTCCGCTAAATTATAAATTCTAATGTTGTTTAGTTATTTATCTCCTATTAATTTAATTGGTAAACATGGATTTAAAACAAAAGTATTATGGATTATAAATGTATAGCTTTCCTAGCTTCTACGAGTAGGCGCCATCACGACTCTCGTGGGTGGGAATTCTTGGTCATGACAGCCGCAGATGTGTCCGGGGGAGCCGCAGATGCGGTCGAGAAGCCATATGTGAAATAATTAGTTATGTGCTCCTAATTGTGGGGGCTACGTACGCATGAGGTGACGAGAGTCCGTGCATAGCTATTATTATGCTATTGTCCGGGCAGTTAGGACCCAAAAGCATGCTATACTTGGACTATTTGTGACACTATTAATAGCTTGAATTGCTTAAATCACATCGAATTAGTAATGAATTTCTAAACAAACAAAACTTCATTTTGCTTAAATGGTTAAAAGAGGATTTGTTCTTATTGGATAAGTACTCCATGTGGACTTATTGATTGACTGTCTGTGTGTTTATTTTTTGAACGGGTCGAATGCCTCGGCCAATTAAATAGATGCATCTATGGTTAGCGTCGCTCGACCCTCGGCAGTGCACAATTTATTTTTTGTTGGATCGGGTTGTGCACATCGGCATGATTTGTGCATGCTGATATTGTTGTCTTGAACTTATTAAAGTGGTTATTGCCTCTTCCTGCTTGAAAATATTTGGATAAATAATGTAAAAGAATTTTTTGAAATTTCCTATAAAAGAAAAAAAACTATTTACTTGTTTCCTTCTATTGGGTTAAAATAATGTTTATAGAAATCCACGATTGAATGTATTATTAACATCACATTATTGGACCCTTAGTAAGTGTCGAAGTCGACCATATCGTCTCTACTTATTCAAGATTAGACGGGATACTCATTGAGTACACATTGTTTTCGTACTCATACTACACTTCTATGCATTTTTGTTGCACAAGCACACATACCCCCCCCCCTCCCAGCGTCCTACGGGGCGTAGCATCATGGATGATACTGGGACTAGATGAGTTGCATTTTCTCGAGGAGGCCCGCAGCTAGTGTCGTCCCTTCTATTATATTGTATTTATTTTCTGTCCACTGTATTACGGACGGATGTTGTATTTTATTTCCTTATTAGTAAATGCTCATGCACTTGTGACACCGGGTTGTGGGATGGTTTATTATTTAATTTGAATTGAAGAGGTTATCTTTTTTATTTATAAAAATTGAAGGAAAAACTTAGTTTTCAAGATTGTTAAAATGAGAACTTCATCAAGTAATTTGGTTGGCTTGCCTGACAACAGTGTCCGGTGCCACCACGACCTTTAGTGGATTTTGGGTCGTGATAACATGGTATCAGAGCACTAGGTTCCTAGGGTCTCACGAGTCATGAGCAAGTCTAGTAGAGTCTCGTAGATCGGTACGGAGATGTATGTACTTATCCTCGGGAGGTTGCAGGACTGGTAGGAGTACTTCCCTTCTTGATACCTTATCGTGTGATTTGATCCTTGGAGGCGTATGCCTTTAATTCATTCATATTCAATCGAGTGCGACGTGAACCACTTCTTATAAATCGAGAATTGAAGAATTGTTATGGTACTATTGATGCAGTGCGGGGTGTTTCTCCCTGTATAGTTGTCGGAGCTATTATCGTCGCCTTGTAGAAGGATATTCTGTCGTTTCAGCTCAGTAGCGGTACTTCTGAGGGCTCTGAGGCTAGGCACAAGTTGCCATGATGCTATAAACAATTGTTCCGCATTATTGATACGATAGTAGTACATTTGCCTACGTGTCGAGGCGGTAAATGACTTGAAGGGAGGTTTACTTAGCGCATGATTTAGGGATTATGTATTTTGTTCCCGGTAGGGGAAGGGCAATCGGGCTAAGAATGTGCAGATTTGGGAAAGTGGAGTAACGAGGCTTGGTATTTGCAAGCGTGGAGGAATTCTCATCTGTGATGAGTTTTGATTGTCCTTATTGAATTTACTAAGCTCGACGGTGTTACGACCTTCTACAATTCACCTTTGGGGCAAGCTATTGTGAGATAGTATAAAAATGCGGATGTCAGATATCGCAGGGTGCGGTAGTTCAGTATTGAATCAGTGTTTCTAATGTCGACGGTATGAGAAAGATGATCTTTCGAAAGGTGTAAAGTTAGCATAAATTATGGGTTCAAGTGCCACGAAGATAGATTTTATGCAAGGTAGCAGCTGAGCAGTAAAGTATGAGGAAAGGCATGTGGGAAGTGTCAGGCGATGGCTAAAATTTCTAGAAGGCCAAGTATAAGAGGAAAGGTCGAGTAGCCTATTAAAGGGATGAGTTCCGCCAAAGTGGGAGAGTGGTGAAGTTGCATATGGGCATAGGGGTAAGATGACTATGAGCCTTAAGGAGAGTTTGGGATGACTTGCGAATTTTAGTGATTTGGTGATTGAGGTCTACAGATTTAATTTGGAGTATGGGCTATTATGCGGTAGGAGATTTGATATAATGAGATTGAGCTGCTTGAATGAAGAAGGATACAACATATCTTCAAATTGGAAGGTTGTTACCGCACATTTAAGTGATGTCCATGAGGGATGAATGGACTTGTTGTGACGACCCGATTCGTCGTCACGTGAGTTACCGCCCCATTTTCTCTGTTATATGCTTGTTCATGTTTCAATATATGCACTTGGTGAATTTGAGTCAATTCCGATCGAGTTTGGTAGGAAATGGGATGACTAGTCTCTTTAATGAAGGAATAGATTGGAAAAGTCAACCGAACGTCGATTTGTGAGTTAGAGGGCTCGGAATCTAATTCTGATGGTTTGGTTAGCTTTGGGGAATAATTTGTGACTTAGGGGAGCAATCGGAATTGAATTTGGAGGTCCGGTGTAGAAATAGGCTTGAATTGGTGATGTTGGAATTTTGGCGGAATCCGGTTGATAGGTGAGATTTTGATCCGGGAGTCGGAATGGAATTTCGAGAGTTGCNTGGTATTTTTTGTTGAGGTCCCGAGGGCCTCGGGATGATTTCGATTTGTTAATCGGAGAGGTTTTGGCTTTTCGAAGTTGCAGATTTCAGCAGAAAATATTGCAGAAGGTTTCCTCTATGCTATCGCATAGGTGGCATTGCGATCGCATAGAAGGCTGGGAGAGGGGCATGATTTTTGTGCTATGCGATCGCGTAAGGGGTATTGCGATCGCATAGGTTTGGGAAATGGTTCAGTGCGGTCTCGTAGTGTGGTGTGCGATCGCGTAAGAGGATTTTTTGGGCCCTGAAGAACTTGTGCTATGCGATCGCAGGGCCTTGGATGCGATCGCATAGAGTATTAACTGGGCGACAGAAGGGTTTTTAATAT
>MU783655.1:69673-92985 GCA_026770625.1 Nicotiana glauca
GTAACAATGACACTGTTGTACGTGTTTCGGTCAGGTAACAATGACTGACTAGTGGTAACAATGACACTGAAACACTTTGGTCAGGTAACAATGGCTGACCGGTCAGGTAAAAATGGCTGACCTTATTTATGTATTCTTGTACAATTGATTTCTTTAAAGAGAATATTGTTGCAATTATTTCATGGATTCTACTGTCTATTTGGTTTACTGCTTAAGATAGCATCATTTGTGCCTTTTTTGGGATTTTGTACTTTCAGTTGTTATTCACTTTTATTATCACTGAGTCGGAGTACTCACCCTACTCCCTGCACCTTATGTGCAGATACGGGGATCCAGGAGGGCAGTTGATATACATATTTTGCTGCTGCTTCAGCTTACTGCGGAGTAATCGAGGTAGCTGCCGGCGTCCGCAAGACCCGATCTCTCCTTCCCGTTATCTCTTGTACTTCTGCTTTAGACTTGGTTGTATAGGATATTATTCAGATGTTTAGAGGCTCAGACTTGTGACACCAGATCTTGTTGGGCTGTTATTTCAGTTGTTTTGATTTTTGCACTCTTTTTGTTATTATGAAATCCGGATATTTTACCTAAATTAGAAATTTTGAGTTAATAATTGGATTGGCTAACGGGTAATGGTCGGGCTTGCCTAGCAATGTGTTGGGCGCCATCACGACCGGGGCTTGGGTCGTGACACTTGTGCAGCTAGAGAGTAAGCTCGGACTCTGGAGGGGTTATTGATGTTGTAGTGATTGTACCATGTGCAGCAGTGTTGGAAGATGTCGGGAAGTGATTTCCACAGAAAGGTTATTCCATGTAAGTAGGTTAGCGGTCGTGTGGTTGGCGAGGCTTCTGCGAAGAATTCTATTGGTTATACAGCAAAGAGATCGGTCGTGTGAATAGGGTTGACGATTCAGAATATAACAACAGGGTTTTACAGATAGATTTCAAGAATTTTGGCGGTTGATTGTGCAAGGTTATGTCAATAAGAGATTAAGAATCCTGGTGAACTCCAGAGTTGTATAATAGTGGCTTCGAGCTAAGTGGGAAAGTCCCACCGTCTATGATTGGGCTGCATGGTTAACTACTTGCGAGGTTTCTGATTATTAGTATAGTGACGGGTTATTTCAGCTATGAGAAAAGAGCATAGGTGGTAATTTGAGCAAAGGGATTGTTAAAGGTGTTGTCACGACCCAAAATCCCCACCCTCGGGAGTCGTCATGGAGCCTACTCGTAGAATCTAGGCAAGCGAAGAACAGTTGCAACATTATCCTAACTCATTTTTATACATTATTAAACAAGTTGAATAATAGATGAATAATCAATTAAAATATTGCGATTAATAAAAGATAGCGGAAGTTTGAACTAAAAAGAAAGCAACAGCATCTAAACATCAATAAAACTCTCTACCCAACACCTGATGTTACAACATTTCACGGACCATCTAAGAATGCTAAATACAAAATCCGGAACAAAATAATAAAACTCTGTCTCGGTACAAGGGAAATAGGGTAGAAAGGGGAATAAAGAGATGTCGGGCATGTGGACGCCTGCAGGACTACCTCGGGATCTCGTGGACTGAAGGACTACTCACTAGCTACTGCGGCGCACCGTAAGTTGCTCCGACACCTATATATGTGCAAAGAGTACAGAGTGTAGTATCAGCATAACCGACCCCATGTGCTGGTAAGTGCCTGGCCTAACCCCGACGAGGTAGTGATGAGGCTAGGACCAGACTCCAAATAAACTTGTGCAGATATATATATATATATATATATATATAATACAACGAAGAGGCAACAGAAATAAACAATTAAAACTGGGGGAGGGAACATGCTTCAGGGGTAACAGAGATAAATAGATTATCAGGAATAATAAAGGAGAAATCTACAGTCTAGCTTCTAACACGGAAATAAGGAATGAAGACAATTTTCATGTTCAGCTCATTTTGTTGCAGGCATACTGCCCGATTCCATTTCTCGTTACTCATGGTAGGCATACCACCTGCTCCCATTTCATAAAATCTTGTGGTAGGCGTACCACTCGCTCTCATTTCATCAATCCTGTGATAGGCATACCACCCACTCCCATTTCATCAATCTTGTGGTAGGCGTACCACCCGCTCCTATTGCATCAATCACTTTTGGTAGGCGTACCACCCACTTCTATTTCCTCAATCACTGGTGGTAGGCATACCACCCGCTCCCATTTCAATCCAACACAACATAATAAAATAATCCCAGCTAGGAGACAACAATATAATAACTTCCCGGCAAGGGAACAAAATATCAAATCAAATGTCCCGGCAAGGGAGAGTCAGCTATAACCAATCGTATTCAACTTCTACTTGACACAATTAGCACCAGTACTCAGTCATATCTAAAATCCACAGAAATAAACTAAATCTTTACTCAGTATCGAGAATCATCAATCAAGCTTTCCTAGAATCCGTTAAGAATACAAGAATTATCAATTTAAGACCCGCGGTCATGCTCGACACCAATGTATAGATACTCGTCACCATGCCTATAAATCGTACTCGACACAAAACAAATATCAAACAAGACACAGCCCCTAATCCCTCAAGCTATGGTTAGACCAAACACTTACCTCGATGCCTTGAAATCAACTCAAGTCTCAATTACAGCTTTACCCCTCGATTCCATCACCAATCCGCTCTAATCTAATCACATGTTAATTGATTACATCAATAAACCTAAATGAATCAATTTGAATGCATAAAAATGAATTTCCCAAAGTTTTGCCCAAAAATTCCAAAATCGACTCCGGACCCATGTGGTCAAAACCCGAGGATTGAACCAAAACCCGATTACACATTCCCCCATGAACCCAACTATATAATTTATTTTGAAATCGGACCTCAAATTGAGGTCCAAATCCCTAATTTTTGAAAAACCTAGGTTCTACCGAAAATACCAAATTTCCCCATGAAAATCTTTGATTTGAAGTTGAAATTATGTTAAAATATGTTAATGAGTGAAGAAAATAAGTTAGAAATCACTTACCAATCGTTTTGGAGAAGAAGGGTTGTTTGGAAAATCACATCTTATGTTTTGGGTTTTTGAAAAGTATAAATAACTGAAATTCCCGTTTATTTATACCTATCTGAAGCTCCCTATGCCGACCGACCAAAAAGGACCGCGGCCGCACAGGCCTCCCTGAAGACCTGCGGATCTTAGCCCCGTGCGGACCGCACAAAGCTGACCGCGGCCGCACCCATCCGCCACAGACCGCTCAAAGGCAACCGTGGCCGCATGCGATTTCTCGCGGACCGCGCTAGAGGGTTCAGAGACATGCAATATTTCCTGCTGCAACATCTGATCTGTTAAGTCTACGGCATCCCGGAACCTACTCGAAACTCACCCGAGCCCTCGAAACTCCAACCCAAGTATGCACACTACCTCAAAAATATCCTACGAACATATTCGTGTGATCAAATCACCAATATATAATCATAGACATCAAATTAAGCCTCAAATCCATGATTTCTTCCAAATTTCATAAAACATCAAACTTTCCATTTTAAATCTGAAACACGTCAAACGAGGTCCGTTTTCAACCAAACTTTACAGAAAGTGCTTAAACCATATATAAGACATGTACCGGGCACCGGAACCAAGATAGGGCTCGATACCAATACGTTCTAATTAAATTTCATTTCCAATTTCCTTATATATTTTTAGAATACAATTTTACTCAAAAATTCATTTCTCAGGCTTGGGACCTCGGAATTCATTTTCGGGGATACGCCCAAGTCCTATATTTTCCTACGGACCCTCCAGGACTATCAAATCACGGGTCCGGGTCCGGGTCCGAGTCCGTATACCCAAAATGTTGACCGTTGTCAAGTATATTCATTTTAACATTAAAATTTATCATATTTCACATAATTTCATATTTAAGCTTTCCGGCTACGTGCCCGGACTGCGCACGCAAATTGAGGCGACCCTAAATGAGGTTTTTAAGGCCTCGGAAGCACAGAGTGAATAAGAGAACAAGTGAATGACCATTTGGGTCATCACATTCTCCACCTCTAAAACAATTATTGTCCTTGAACGGACAGAAGGAAGTAGTACCTGAGTCAAGCAAAAGATGAGAATAACAGCTCCGCATGTCGGACTCGGACTCCCAGGTCGATGCCTCAAGAGGCTGATCTCTCCACTGAACACGAATAGAAGGAAAAGTCCTGGATCTCAACTGACGGACCTGCCGGTCTAGAATAGCTATTGGCTCCTCCTCATAAGACAAGTCCTTGTCCAACTGGACTGTGTTGAAATCTAACACGTGGGCTGGATCGTCGTGATACCTCCGAAGCATGGACATGGAACACTGGATGCACGACTGATAAGCTCGGCGGCAAAGCAAGTCTATAAGCCACCTCTCCTACTCGATCAAGAATCTCAAACAGACCAATGAACCTAGGGCTAAGTTTGCCCTTATTCCCAAATCTCATCACGCCTTTCATAGGCGACACTCGGAGCAATACCCGCTCATCAACCATAAAAGCCACATCTCGAACCTTGCAGTTTACATGGCTCATTTTCCTGTACTGAGCTGAGCGAAGCCTATCCTGAATGATCATGACCTTGTCCAAGGCCTCCTAAACTAAATCCGTACCTAATAACTGAGCCTTTCCCAGCTCAAACCAACCAATCGGATACCGACACCGCCTACCATATAAAGCCTCACAAGGAGCTATCTGGATGCTCGACTGGTAGGTGTTTTTGTAGGCAAACTCTGCTAAAGGAAAAAACTAATCCCGCGAACCTCCAAAGTCAATAACACAAGCTCGGAGCATATCGTCCAAAATTTGAATAGTCCGCTCTGACTGACCGTTTGTCTGGAGATGAAATGGTATGCTCAACTCAACCAGTGTGCCCAACTCTCACTGAACTGCTTTTCAGAAATGCGAGGTAAACTGCGTACCTCGGTTCGAAATGATAGATACGGTCACCCCATGAAGGCGAACAATCTCCCGAATGTAGATCTCCGCAAACCTCTCATAAGAATAAGAGACTGCCATAGGAATAAAATGCAATGATTTGGTCAGCCTATCAACAATAACCCATATCGCATCGAACTTCTTCTAAGTCAGCGGATGTACAGTAACAAAATCCATATTGATCTGCTCCCACTTCCACTCGAGAAGCTTAATCCGCTAAAATACACCACCAGGCCTCTGATGCTCTTACTTAACCTGCTGCAATTCAAACAACGAGTCACATATGCTATGATATCCTCCTTTATTCTTCGCCACCAGTAATGCTGCCGCAAATCCTGATACATTTTCGCGGCGCCTGGATGAATAGAGTACCGGGAGCTATGGGCCTCCTCCAAAATCAACTCTCGGAGCCCATCCACATTAGGCACACATACTCGAACTTGCAATCTCAAAACTCCATCATCATTTAAGGTAACATGCCTGGCTCCTCCGCGCTACACCATGTCTCTAAGGACACACAAATAGGGATCATCATTCTGCCGATCACGGATACACTCCAATAATGAAAAACGAGCGACCATTCAAGCTAACACACAACTAGGCTCAAAAACATCCAGTCTCATGAACTGATTGGCTAACGCCTGAACACCCAAAGCAAGCAGCCTCTCACCGACCGGAATTTAAGCAAGACTGCCCATACTGGCTGACTTCATACTCAATGCATCGTCCACCACATTTGCCTTCCCTAGATAATATATAATGGTGATGCCATAATCTTTCAACAACTCCAACCACCTTCTCTGCCTCAAATTTAACTTATTTTGCTTGAACAAGTACTGCAGACTCTTGTGATCCGTGAACACCTCACATTCAACACCATACAGATAATGCCTCCAAATCTTCAATGCGTGAACTATGGATGACAACTCCAAATCATGGACTGGATAGTTCTTCTCATGAATCTTCAATTTCCTCAAAGCATAGGCAATGACCTTGCCATCCTGCATCAACACTACTCCAAGCCCAACACGGGAAGCATCACAATAGACTATATAAGGCCCTGAACCTGTGGGTAGAACCAACACCGGTGTCGTAGTCTGAGCTGTCTTGAGCTTTTGAAAGCTCGCCTCACACTCCTCTGACCATCTGAACTGGGCACCCTTCTGGGTCAATCTGGTCATCGGGGCTGCAATAGATAAAAATCCCCTCACGAACCGTCGGTAGTAGCCTGCCAACCCTAAGAAACTCTGAATCTCTATAGCTGATGCTGGTCTAGGCTCTTGACTGCCTCTATCTTCTTTGGGTTCAGCCGAATATCCTCTGCTGATACAACATGACCCAGAAATGTAACTGAACTCAGCCAGAACTCACATTTGGGGAACTTGGCATATAACTGACTATCCCTCAGATTCTGAAGAACCACTCTAAGGTACTGCTCGTGCTCCTCCTGGCTGCGGGAATATATCAATATATCATCAATGAACACTATCACGAATGAATCCAAATACGGCCTGAACACTCGGTTCATCAAGTCCATGAAAGTTGCTGGGTTATTCGTTAACTCGAATGGCATAACCAAGAACACATAATGCATATACCGAGTGTGAAAGGTTGTCTTAGGGACATCGGATTCCCTAATCCTCAACTGATGATAGCCAGATCACAAGTCAATCTTGGAAAATACCCTAGTACCCTGAAGCTGAACAAATCATCAATCCTCGGCAGTGGATACTTATTCTTGATCGTTGCCTTGTTCAATTGCCGGCAATCAATACACATCCTCATCGACCCATCCTTCTTCTTGACAAATAACACTAGCGCACCCCAAGGAGAGACACTGGGTCTAAAGAAACCTTTTTCAAGTAAATCTTTCAGCCGCTCATTTAGCTCCTTCAACTCCGGCGGGGCCATATGATATAGCGGGATAGAAATGGGTTGAGTGACCGGAACTAGATTAATGCAGAAATCAATATCCCTGTCGGGTGGCATACCCTACAGGTCCGAAGGAAAAACATCACGAAACTCACAAATAATGGGCACAGAATTGATAGAGGGAACCTCAACACTGGAATCCCGAACATAGGCTAAATAGGCAAAACAACCCTTCTTGACCATACGAAGAGCCTTTACATACGATATAACATTGCGGGTAGAATGACCAGGAGTCCCTCCCCATTATAAATGAGGCATACCCAGTAAAGCTAAGGACATAGTCTTGGCATGGAAGTCCATCCCCAATATAATATCAAAGTCGACCATATCTAAAAGCAACAAATCTACGCGAGTCTCTAGACCTCCAATCACCATAACACAAGAACGATGGACTCGATCAGCCACAATGGAGTCACCCACCAGTGTAGACACATAAACAGGAATACCCAATGCATCACTAGGCATGATCAAATACGAGGCAAAATAGGATGACACAAACGAACACGTAGACCCTAGATCAAACAACACTAAAGCATCTCTATCACAAACCAAAACCGTACATGTAATAACCGCATCTGAAGACTTAGCCTCTGGCCTAGCTGAAAGAGCATAACATCGGAGCTGGGCCCCACCACCCTGAACTACCTCTCTGGGACGGCTGTTGTTGGCTGGCCTCCACCTCTTGTGTCTTGAGCTCCACCTCTAGGACCTCTACCTCCAACTCTAGCACCTCTACCCCTGCCTCTAGCTGGATGGGCAGGCTGTGGAACATCTGGTGCCTGTACCATTGCACGAGAACTCTGCTGCGGAGAACTACTCGAAGCTCGAGGGCAATACCTAGCAATGTGCATCGTGTCGCCACAAGTAAAATAAGCCCTCGGTGAATGGCCCTTGAAACTCTGAAGTGGAGTTGCACTAATAGGTCTTGATGGTGCACTGTAAGGTTGCTGATCAGAATAATGCGGCTAAGAACCACGGCCACCTAAAGTACCATGGGAGACCTGGAGAGCTGACTAAAAGGGCCTAGGAGGATGGCCTCTACCATATGAATCTCTACCTCTAGATGAGGTACCACTGAATCTGCCGGAATAATGGGGCCTTTTGTCTCTCCCATGACCACCCCCTGCGATAGTACCATCTCAATCCTCCGGGCCACATTGGCCACCTCCTGAAAAGAGATATCACTCTTCACCTCTCTATCCATATGGATACGAATTGGCTGAATCAGACCATCAATAAACTTTCTCACTCTCTGCCTCTTGGTGGGAAGTATGAAAAGAGCATGGCATGCTAGATCGATGAACCTGGTCTCATACTAAGTGACCATTATGGAACCCTGCTAAAGGCGCTCAAACTACCTCTGAAAGGCCTCTAATGAGTAATGGGGAGAAACTTCTCCAGAAGCAACACTGAAAATTGCCCCCATGTCAAAGGTGGCGACCCGGCTGGCCTGGCTAAGCAATAATCCCTCCACAAAGCCTTGACGGATCTAGATAGGCGAAATACAACAAAATCAACTCCATTGGTCTCAACAATGCCCATGTTCTGAAGAACCTCGTGGCAACTATATAAGAAATCCTGGGGATCCTTAGATGAAGCGTCACTGAACATGGTAGTGAAGAGCTTGGTGATCCTATCCAGCCTCCACAAAGCATCTGCGTACATAGCCGCTCCATCGTCAGTCTAAGACACTACACTCGGTTGAACTGCCATAGCTAGCTGAACTACTGGAACCTGAACTTGTGAGCTACCTGCTCCGGAGTATGAGTAGCAGGAGTCTGGGCCCTTCCTCCAGCCGGAGAGACGGTTGGTACTACAGGAAGTAAACCTGCTCGGGTAATACTCTCCAGGAGACCCACCAATCGGACCAAAGCATCCTGAAGAACTGGGGTAGCAATAAACCCCTCTGGGACCTGAGCTGGGTGCACCGGAACTGCTGGGGCTGGGCCGGAACCTCCTTGTCAACCTGAGGCTCTGCCACGAGTGATGCTGCTTGGGGATGAGCTATGCCCCTACCTCGGCCTATAGCACAGCCTCGGCCTCACCCTCTTTCCCTAGCGAGAGCTGCCTGGGGCACGGACTGCTCATCAGAAGATGAGGAAGTATGTGTTCTCACCATCTGCAAAAGAACAGAGTAGAAATTCAATTAGCGTTGAGAAACAAAATCGCACGACAAGAAAGAACAAATCTGAAACTTTTCCTAACTCGGTGTCACACCTTTTTTTTTGCCGCCCGAGGGGGTGTATGAGAGTTTTTCCAATTAAAGTGACATTATTCAAAACGGGTTTATTTATTTAATTTTAAAAGTCACCACTTGGGATAAGTTACGGTGTCCCAAGTCACCAGTTTATTTTAAATCTCAAATCAAAGAAGTTTTATTTTTTAAAGAGTCTGCGAACCAGAAATTCTAAGTAAGAAATTTTGTTAACCTGGGAGAAGGTGTTAGGCATTCTCGGGTTCCGTGGTTCTAGCATGGTCGCTTAGTATACTTGAATTATTCATAGTTAAAGAATTGAGTTACGCGTACGTATACTCTTTTCTTAAGCGCGTCAAAATCATGTCACGCGAATGTTTCCACAATTAATAACGCTTTATTTATTTTATTAAGAAAAATTTGGTTCAAGCTGCGCGAACATATCCCTCGAGTCATTTTTAGAAGAAAATCACAATTATGTTACGCGAACGTATACATAATCACGATAATAAATTTGAACGCGCTTAAAGCATCCTACGAACATTCACAAGTTAAATGAATTTCCAAAGGTTCTGAGATTACTTGCGAAGTCAGGATTAATGCAAATTAGGATGGCCAAGAACTGTCACAAAAAAATAATAATAATAACTAACCAACTTATGCCAAATTTCATTAACATAGCTAAAATAATGTGGTAGAGATGTTTGCCCTTTATGCTACTTTTAACATTATTCCACACTTAAGTGGATTCAAACGGCTAGACTCGGGTTATAATTAATTCAATAGACAAACCTAAACTATAGGTTAATCATATACGACCTCTAATTGTCAAACACACTCTTGACACAAAATTTAATTCTGTATTATCTTGCAAAGGAGGTTAAACTCAAATTAACAAAAACGGTCACTGATTTTTAACGAAGCTCACTCCTATTCGCAAAGCTAATGCCAAGAAACTTCTTCGCCGTGTTTGGCATAATGAAGCTGTCTTAAGAGCATGTTCCGATCACCTCTGGCTACAGCTGTAGATGTTGGACAAATAAGTAATTTGCAATTAAAAACTAGTAGTTAGTTCAGAAAGAAGTAATCCAATATGAAGAGGTAAAATGAACTGTGGGGACAAAGCTACTTGCTACTTGGTCAACTACATTAGTGTATTGCCCCTGAATTTTGCTTAACCTACTAGCCTATTTTGTTAGTATGAAGTGAACTGATTTGGATGTCTCACTTTTACATGGGTTACTCTAGATCAATGTATATTTTTCTTAGCTTAGCTATACTGAGCAATTAAATCAGTGACCAATTTTATCAAATTTGTTAAATTCAAAAGAAGACAAGCAATAACTCAAATACACACGTTAATCTTAGTAGACTTCAGATTAGATAACAAGAAAGAAAGAAAAACAAATAATTAATCCAAATAGAGAAACATAAACATACCAATATTTACATACATGTAACTTAGGCAGCCACAGAAATGAAAAATGAAGATACTCACCTTCTTTGCAAATTTTATTTTTGAACAAATAAGTTGAATTAATGTGTAATCTCCCAGCAAAAGAAAATTTCAACAATCTGAAGAAAGCAAGGACCGACAAAGACCCAATGACTGGCACACAGGACCACGACGGAGACTCGATCAGAGAAGTTCGACGCCGACCCCAAACTCCTATTTGCTGAGTGTTTTCCCCCAATTTTTGTGCTCCTTGTTTTTGCTCTTCTCTTTGTATGTGTGTGTGGGGCTGGAACTTAAGCAATTGGGTGTGGAGCTTAAGAGAATGAAGATCGGGCTGATTTTAAAGGAGGGATGTGCTGATGATTAGAACTGTAAAAAACTCCTTTTTTTTTCTTTAGATTGTGAAGGTCCCTCTGCTTTTTCGTTTTCTATTTGTGTGTCTTTTTTATTTTTTGTCCGTTTGTCACCTTCTGATCCTTCCCCCTTAACTTAACTTGTAGTAACCGTTATAAAGAAATCTTGGTGGTTTTTTGGAGTGAGGAACCTTATTGGAGTGGGGGACGTGATGGTCGTGTGTTTGTTATGTTGTAAAGTGAGACGTCAGAAATCTGAAGTGGAGTGTTGGGAAAGGATGAGAATTTGGGGGTTGGGGACGTGAGTGTTTAGGTAGTTTTGGACGTGAGTGTTTAGGTAGTTTTTGGACTATATATAAGTATTTATATGTACATATATATCAATGATTTTTTTTCTCTTTTTTTTTTTAAAAATAGAAATAAAACTTATATTCTAAGAGTGTAAGTATTTTTTTGGTAGTTTTTTTTATATTAGTTTTTATGAAATAAAACCTATTAAAAACAAGATAAAAGTTTTAAAATATTAAGATTAGACCTAAAATAAATACTTACTCTAAAATAGTATAGGATTTGGGTGTGGTCAAAAATTAGGTCTTCACAGCATGCCCCTATTTGCTTGGAAACATGAAGAGTTTTCAGGTAAAGAAAAATGGACAAGGTGCTGATTTTTGACCTCACTATCATTTTAAAAGGAAAACAAGATTAAAAAAAAAAAAAGTGCGACCGAGCCTTGGTTTTAGGCAGCTTACATATCCTGGGTTATAAGGGAATCCGGTCAAGTGTAGTTCAATTAGAAAAAGAGTGATGGGATATGTTTATATGGAAAGTCGAGTGAAGTTCCGTCGAGGTTCCGATCCGGGGTTCCTACAATTACATCAAGATGAAAAGAAAATTATATTTTTATTGAAATCTAAGAGTTACAAAAATCCTATTTAAATGCCATACAGAGTCATGTCTTGATTCTTGACTTGCTTCTCCCATTGACTTTAGATTGAAACTTGATGTTTTCGATGCAACAGACTATGAAATATTCTCCCAGACTTGATTCTTGATCCGATGATGGGAAGAAAGATCTTGACCATATGTCTCTACATGCATTACGCCAAAGCTGGTTGCACCTGGTATTAAGATAAAACGTTCCACTTTCTCTGGAAAGAACTGAAATCTTATTTTTTGCACATCCAATCCATGCTTTGTAGAAAAACCTACAAGCCAACACAAACAAACATAACGAACAAAAATTTTCTGCCCTAGTTTGCAATAGGAAATTTTTGTGAGTTATTGAAAACACATGAAACTATCTTTGCTATTGCAGCATAAAGAATTAAAAAAATATGCATTTTTAAATAATAGGGGATGGTGTACCCTGTTTAACAAGAAGAAAGGCAACCAGGGGATGTAGTACCCTGTGTTGGCAATAAGATGAGGCTCGTGGAACTCTGAAATGCTACTAGGGGATGTCGAACCCTATATAGAAAATAAAAGTGCAACCAGGGGATGTAGTACCCTGTGTTGGCAATAAGATGAGGCTCGTGGCATTCTGAAACGCTACTAGGGGATGTCGTACCCTATGTAGAAAATAAAAATGCAACCAGGGGATATGGTACCCTATGTTGGCAATAAGATGAGGCTCGTGGCTCTCTGAAACGCTACTAGAGGATGTCGTAACCTATGTAGAAAATAAAAATGCAACCAGGGGATATAGTACCCTGTGTTGGCAATAAGATGAGGCCCGTGGCTCTCTGAAACACTACTAGGGGATGTCGTACCCTATGTAGAAAAATAAAAATGCAACCAGGGGATGTAGTACCCTGTTTTGACAATAAAATGAGGCTCGTGGCACTTTGAAACGCTACTAGGGGATGCCGTACCCTATGTAGAAAATAAAAATGCAACAAGGGCATGTATTACCCTGTGTTGACAATAAAATGAGGCTCGTGGCACTCTGAAATGCTACTAGGGGATGTCGTACCCTATGTAGAAAATAAAAATACAACCAGGGGATATAGTACCTTCTGTTGGCAAGAAGATGAGGCTCGTGGCTCTCTGAAATACTACTACGGGATGCCATACCCTATGTAGAAAAAATAAAAATACAACCAGGGAATGTACTACCCTGTGGTGACAATAAAATGAGGGTCGTGGCGCTTTGAAATGCTACTAGGGGATGTCGTAACCTATGTAGAAAATAAAAATGCAACCAAGGGATGTAGTACCCTGTGTTGACAATAGAATGAGGCTTGTGGCTCTCTGAAATGCTACTAGGGTATGTCATACCCTATGTAGAAAATAAAAATACAACCAAGGGATGTAGTACCCTATATTGTCAATAAGATGAGGCTCGTGGCACTCTGAAACGCTACAAAGGGATGCCGTACCCTATGTAGAAAATAAAAATGCAATCAGGGGATGTAGTACCCGGTGTTGGCAATAAGATGAGGCTCGTGGCACTCTGAAACGCTACTAAGGGATGTCATACCCTATGTAAAAAAATAAAAATGCAACAAGGGGATGTAGTACCATGTGTTGGCAATATGACGAGGCACTCTGAAATGCTACTAGGGGATGTCGTACACTATGTAGAAAAATAAAAATGCAACCAGGGGATTTAGTACCCTGTGTTGACAATAAAATGAGGCTCGTGGCACTCTGAAACGCTACTAGGAGATGTCGTACCCTAGGTAAAAAAATAAAAATGTAATCAGGGGATGTAGTACCATGTATTGGCAATAAAATGAGGCTTGTCGCTCTCTGAAATGCTACTAGGGGATGTCGTACCCTATGTAGAAAATAAAAATGCAACCAGGGGATGTAGTACCCTGTGTTGGCAATAAGATAAGGCTCGTGGCACTCTGAAACGCTACTAGGGGATGTCGTACCCTATGTAGAAAAATAAAAATGCAACAAGGGGATGTAGTACCATGTGTTGGCAATATGACGAGGCACTCTGAAATGCTACTAGGGGATGTCGTACCCTATGTAGAAAAATAAAAATGCAACCAGGGGATTTAGTACCCTGTGTTGACAATTAAACGAGGCTCGTGGCACTCTAAAACGTTACTAGGAGATGTCGTACCCTATATAAAAAAATAAAAATACAACCAGGGGATGTAGTACCCTGTGTTGGCAATACAATAAGGCTCGTGGCACTCTGAAATGCAACTAGGGGATGTCGTACCCTATGTTGGTAGAAAATAAAAATGCAACCTAGGATGTAGTACCCTGTGTGGCAATAAAATTAGGCTCATGGCTCTCTCAAATGCTACTAGGGAATGGCGTACCCTATGTAGAAAATAAAAATGCAATCAGGGGATGTAGTACCCTGTGTTGGAAATAAAATGAGGCTCGTGGCTCTCTGAAATGCTACTAGGGGATATCGTACCCTATATAGAAAATAAAAATGCAACCAGGGGATGTAGTACGCTGTGTTGGCAATAAAATGAGGCTTGTGGCTCTCTGAAATGCTACTAGGGGATGTCGTACCCTATGTATAAAATAAAAATGCAACCAGGGGATGTAGTACCATGTGTTGGCAATAAAACAAGGCTCGTGGCACTCTGGAATGCTACTAGGGAATGTTGTACCCTATGTTTACAACAAGAAGTGCAACTAGGGAATGTAGTACCCAGTATGGAAGATAGGATGTTGATTCCCTATAATGAAACTAAAAATAGCATGATTACATGTATATTGGAAGCAAATCATGGATTTGAAAACTTCACTTGGTGGTGTTTGTCTTTCCACGGACAGTTTCATAAAATTTTTCTGTTATTGTTCTGAACAAAGAAAGATTCATTAGTTTTAAAATGGTGGTCGGTTAGTGGCCTTGATTATTTCAATCCCTTGACTCAGCTCAACTTCTTCAATGACTTCAACTGCAACTAGTTATTTCCTGAATACCAATTGCACTTCTGATTCTGGAGAACTTTTAACTTTTTCAAACATTGCCATGACGGTACTTAACCCTTTTCAACTTTATTTTACTTTTGTGGGCATTTTACTTTTGACTTCTTTCAAAGTTTTCCATTTCAAAGCATCGGCCAATCATGGACAGTCAGGGTCGACTTGATGCATTTGTCGAGGCTGGGTGCCTTTTGTATATATCAGCTCGCTTCAAACGAGAACCCTGTAAATCAGTCTTGCTGTCTTTTCTTTGCCTTATTTTTGGAACAAAGTTAGACCGAAAGGGATTCAAAAAAAACAAACAATGGAATAGATAATGAGTTTAAAACAAAAGGTGTCCCTTTAAGGGAACAGAAATACGGACCTATATGGGAGTATATGCAGACTTCAATGAACATGACATGCCTTTTGGACTGGATGCCTGATCTGTTTAAATCGTCCAATTCTCAGAAACTCATCACAATTTTTGACTTGAAAGAGGGAAACCTTGATCATGATTGTGTTGATTCTATGACTACGTGGATCCTCTTTTCGATCAACAGTGCCCTTTGCGGGTTTTCACTAGCTGATCTCTCTCATTTCTCTTCTCGCTATCGTCTCATAGTGCCATTTGCGAGTTTTCACTAATAAGACTCTCTCATTTTTATTTTCTCTACTCACCATCGCCCTACAATGCCAACGAGGGTTTTCACCAATAGGACTCTCTCATTTTATTTCTCTCATTTGGTTGCATCTGATCCAACTAATCGTATCCTCCAATTCTTGAACATTCTCGCTGATTGATCGGAAGGACTTGAAAAGGATTTGGGTTAAAAGAATTTGGACTGAATTACAACTTTGGAACCTTTCAAGCAAAACAATTGCCAAAACACTATAATATCTGCCCCAGTTTCACTTTTTGGGGAATTTGGAATTTTATTTTGGTGTGACTGAATCTCAGAGAGAGGCTGCCTACGTATCCTTTCGGAATCAAGTCGAACGTAGTTTAGGGAACTCTATTTTTGATTTTTTTTCTCTTTTGCTTTTATTTTTTGTTTTTCTTTTTCCTTTCTTTCTTTTCTTTATTATTTTTTAACAATAACTTCCGGATTCCAAAGAGGGTAATCAAACAGAGGGAACCGGCTCAAAGGGTTTGCAAAAGGATTAATTATATTTGGGTAGGGTGAAAGAAAGCCTCTGTCATACCAATCAGAGAATGTTAAACCAAGTAATGAGACATAGTAACTTTTGACTGCATCTTTATTGAGTGTTGTCTCGAGGATATTTCCTTTGATGCCTCCCAAATACAACGGACCTATGCAATACTCTTGTTAATATGTATGGACCTTTGCAATTTGGAGCAAATGTTTTCTCAGCTTCTTCATGGTGCGGGAGAATATGTCTCAAGACGAGTTGCCCCACTTCAAATTTCTTGGGACGTACTTTTTGTTGTAAGCATGTGCCATTCTTTGTTGTACAACTGCCCATGGTAGCCCCCGGCCAACACTTTCCATCAATCAAAGACAATGTTTCAATCTGATCTTGACTGAATCTTCATCTGCGATCTCGGTTTCAATAATGATCCGAAGAGATGGAATCTCATTTTCGGTTCAATTCTTTGTTTATTTTCGTACAAGCCTTATCTTCAACACATTATGCTTCTTGGTTCATTATTTCAAAATCTAACAGCTTTTAGGATCTGGGCATAAAGTCCGCAAGCATGTCATGTTATTAAAATCAATATTTACAGAACTGAAAAGAGAATAAGAAAGGTGACAGTTCTTGGCTATCCTAATTTGCATTAATCTTGACTTCGCAAGTAATCTCAGAACCTTTGGAAATTCATTTAACTTGTGAATGTTCGTAGGATGCTTTAAGCACATTCTAATTTATTATCGTGATTATGTATACGTTCTCGTAACATAATTGTAATTTTCTTCTAAAAATGACTCAAGGGATATGTTCGCGCAGCTTGAACCAAATTTTTCTTAATAAAATAAATAAAGCGTTATTAATTGTGGACACGTTCGCGTGATATGATTTTGACGCGCCAAAAAAAAGAGTATACGTATGCGTAACTCAGTTCTTTAACTACGAATAATTCAAGTGATTTAAAAGCGGTTAAAAGATAAATGTACATAGGTCCTAAAAATGAGTAGTTAAACAATTTAAGCCAAATAATCACTAAGTGACCGTGCTAGAACCACGAAACCCGGGAATGCCTAATATCTTCTCCCGAGTTAACAGAATTCCTTACTTAGAATTTCTGGTTCGCAGACTCTTTAAAAAATAAAACTTCCTCGATTTGGGATTTAAAATAAACTGGTGACTTGGGATACCGTAACTTATCCCAAGTGGCGACTCTTAAAATTAAATAAATAATCTCATTTTGAATAATGTCACTTTAGTTGGAAAAACTCTCATACACCCCCTCGGGCGGCAAAAAAGGAGGTGTGACAGCTCTGGCGACTCTGCTGGGGAAGATAACCTAGAACTTCTGTTCAGGGTTTAGAATTCGAGCTTGTAATGTGATATATACTTGGATTTATTAATTTGATGTTATTACTGTATTTTTTGGGCCTAATGTGCTAATTACCGCTTATTTACCGTTGTATTAAATTGTCTTCTTACGCCTCCCTTCTAAGTCTTCTTAATTTATGGTGCACACGTGCGCGTGGCCCACTTTTCTGTTAGAAGTTATACCAATTAGAACAAGGTTGGGCCAAGTAACTAGGCCGGGTAGAATTTCGTGCTCCCGGTACGTTGCCCCCACCTCAGCTCTAGCTGTCCGCTTGGGTAAGCCGGGTCTAAAACACTCCCCCCAGGATTTAAACGTAGAATAACATAGCATCATGTCGGATCCCTAGTAGGAACGTTTGTTTGCATCATGTGCATTTGACTTTGGGGACTCAACACAGGGGTTGGGTCCGTCTAGGACAGGTGTACCCGAGAAATGCAAGACCATCCTGATGCATCTTATGTGCTACTTGTGCATTATGTTTGATTCGGTTTGTGCATGTTGACCGGTTTCTAAAAATTATATAAAAAGAAAAATAAAAACATAAAAATTGAGAAAAAACCAGAAGCGAGAAAATTTACCTCGTATTTACCCCAAAAAGATAATTACAAAATAAGCTTCAATTTTTCTCAATAAAATAAAAGTGTCATCCTATTCCTGAAACATTAACAAACTACCGGGTATGATTCTCACCGGATGTGAGATACGTAGGAAAACATCATCGGTTCCGACCCCCAATTTTCAAAAATCCAAAAAAATATTCTTCTTCAGAAGTCTTTCTTTAAGACGTCAAATTCAAAAATCCAAAAATATTTCCACTTTTTTTAGAAATCTTTTTCCCAAAAATTAAAAAAAAAAGAAAAAAAATCAAAATCCTAAAAATTATTTCTTTCTTTCGAAAATTACCAAATATGAAAATCCAAAAATATTTTCTTTCTTGTTTAGAAGTCTTTCTTTTGAAAATTAAATTAAAACAAAAGAGATAGATAATTCAAAGTTCAAAAATATTTTCCTTGCTAAGAGCTTTTACGAATTTTTTAAGCAAAAAAAAAAAAAAATGAGTTAGTTTATTTGCTTTATTCCTGATCTTCCTGAACTATGCAAGATCTGATTCATGTCTCCACATGATACGTAGGCAACCCACATCAGGTTCGATCGAATCATTTTGAAAAAAAAAAAGGTGAAAAAATGGTTAAAAAAGAAGAAAAAAAGAATAATAAAAAAGAATAATAAAAAAGAATAAAAAAAAATAAAAGAGAGTGTTTATTCTAACATTCTTGTTGATTTGAAATAAAAGCTAGTTAAAGGTGGTCGGTTTGTTGGTTTGCAATAGCGAGTCACGCAAACAATCTAAGATCCCTTGGAAGTAAAAACATCTTCTCAACAAATGGAAGAAGCACCGCTGTTGTTGATCCAAGGTCACGGAAAGGCAAGTAGGCAAGTTGACGATGAAAAATAAAAAAATAAAGGCAAACGTGGATTGACTTTACCAGATTTGAGCAATAGGACATTACCTGCTCGGGATGATTTGATGATGGGGAATTTGATCCAGCATTGCAACCCATAGTAGCCATTGCCGTGGCAGAAGACAAACAAAAAATGGGCGCCAAACCAGAAACTTTCCCTATCAGACGGGATCTCAGTAGCCGATCTTGCTATCTTTTCTACCTTTTGAGTTATTTCAGTGTGTCATCCGAATATTTTTACTTTACTGTCTTACATTCGTATGTAACCCCTTCTATTTTTTTAATATTCAAATAAATGAAATCAATATTTTATCATCCATGAATGTCTCTTTTCCTAGTCTTGTCAAAAAAAAAAAATAACTAACCAACTTATGCCAAATTTCATTAACATAGCTAAAATAATGTGGTAGAGATGTTGGCCCTTTACACTATTTTTAACATTATTCCTCACTTAAGTGGATTCAAACGGCTAGACTCGGGTTATAATTAATTCAATAGACAAACCTAAACTATAGGTTAATCTTATACGACCTCTAATTGTCAAACCCACTCTTGACATAAAATTTAATTCTGTATTATCTTGCAAAGGAGGTTAAACTCAAATTAACAAAAACGGTCACTAATTTTTAACGAAGCTCACTCCTATTCGCAAAGCTAATGCCAAGAAACGTCTTCGCCGTGTTTGGCATAATGAAGCTGTCTTAAGAGCATGTTCCGATCACCTCTGACTACAGCTGTAGATGTTGGACAAATAAGTAATTTGCAATTAAAAACTAGTAAGAGTTAGTTCAGAAAGAAGTAATCCAATATGAAGAGGTAAAATGAACTGTGGGGACAAAGCTACTTGCTACTTGGTCAACTACATTAGTGTATTGCCCCTGAATTTTGCTTAACCTACTAGCCTACTTTGTTAGTATGAAGTGAACTGATTTGGATGTCTCACTTTTACATGGGTTACTCTAGATCAAAGTATATTTTTCTTAGCTTAGCTATACTGAGCAATTAAATCAGTGACCAATTTTATCAAATTTGTTAAATTCAAAACATAAGAAGACAAGCAATAACTCAAATACACACGTTAATCTTAGTAGACTTCGGATTAGATAACAAGAAAGAAAGAAAAACAAATAATTAATCCAAATAGAGAAACATAAACATACCAATATTTACATACATGTAACTTAGGCAGCCACAGAAATGAAAAATGAAGATACTCACCTTCTTTGCAAATTTTATTTTTGAACAAATAAGTTGAATTAATGTATAATCTCCCAGCAAAAGAAAATTTCAACAATTTGAAAAAAGCAACGACCGGCAAAGACCCAATGACTGGTACACAAGACCACGACGGAGACCCAATCAGAGAAGTTCGACGCCAACCCCAAACTCCTGTTTGCTGAGTGTTTTCCCCCAATTTTTGTGCTCCTTATTATTTCTCTTCTCTTTGTATTTGTGTGTGTGTGGCTGGAAGTTAAGCAATTGGGTGTGGAGCTTGAAAGAATGAAGACCGGGCTGATTTCAAAGGAGGGAAGTGCTGATGATTAGAACTGTAGAAAAATCCTTTTTTTTCTTGAGATTGAGAAGGTCCCTCTGCTTTTTCGTTTTCTATTTGTGTGTCTTTTTTCTTTTTGTCCGTTAGACACCTTCTGATCCTTCCCCCTTAACTTAACTTGTAGTAATCTTTATAAAGAAATCTTAGTGGTTTTTTGGAGTGGGGAACGTAATTGGAGTGGGGGATGTGATGGTCGTGTGTTTGTTATATTGTAAAGTGAGACGTGAGAAACGTGAAGTGGAGAGTTGGGAATAGATGAGAATTTGGGGGTTGGGGACGTGAGTCTTTAGGTAGTTTTGGACGTGAGTGTTTAGGTAGTTTTTGGACTATATATAAGTATTTATATGTACATATATATCAATGATTTTTTTTTCTCTTTTTTTTAAATAGAAATAAAACTTATATTCTAAGAGTGTAAGTATTTTTTTGGTAGTTTTTTTTATATTAGTTTTTATGAAATAAAAACTATTAAAAACAAGATAAAAGTTTTAAAATATTAAGATTAGACCTAAAAGAAATATTTACACTAAAATAGTATAGAATTTGGGTGTGGTCAAAAATTAGGTATTCACACTCGGTAGCCTCTGGGGGATAAATACAGACGTCACCGTACCGATCCCTCAGACTCTACTAAGTTTGTCCGTGAGTTGTGAGACCTATGCAACCTAGAGCTCTGATACCTACTTGTCACGACCCGAAATCCCCACCCTCGTGAGTCGTGATGGCGCCTACTTATAGAAGCTAGGCAAGCCAAGAACAGTTGCCACATTATCCTAAATCATTTTTATACATAATTAAACAAGTTAAATTATAGATGAATAAGCAATTAAAATATTACGATTAATAAAATATAGCGGAAGTCTGAACTGAAAATATTGAAACTGCGTCTAAACATCAATACAAGTCTCTACCAAACACCTGGTGTAATAACATTTCATAGACCATCTAAGAATGCTAAATACAAAGTCTGAACAAAATAATAAAACTCTATCTCGGTACAAGGGAAACAGGGCATAAAGGGAAATAAAGAGATGTCGGGCATGCGGATGCCTGCAGCATTACCTCGGGATCTCGTGGACTGAAAGACTACTCCCTTGCTACAGCGGCGCACCGTAAGATGCTCCCACACCTGGATCTGTGCAAAGAGCATAGAGTGTAGCATCAGCAAAACTGACCCCATGTGCTAGTAAGTGTCTGACCTAACCCCGACGAGGTAGTGACGAGGCTAGGACAAGCTTCTAGATAAACTTGTTGTCACGACCCAAAATCTATCATTGTCGTGATGGCGCCTATCGTGTTACAAGGCAAGCCTATTCCCAAAATATTACTACTAAATCGATAATAAGAATTTAATAAAATATTTTCAACATTTGAATTTCTCATAAACTAAATCAACTCCAAATATAATTAATATAAAATACGAAAACGAGTCCCAAACATCGGGGTGTCACTAAGTCATGAGCGTCTAAAACTATGAACTAAGAAATATAATTGTCTAAAATAAGAAATGACAAGATGAGTAACAAGGTCATGCGGACGCTAGCAGCTACCTTGCAGTCTTCAAAGATAGTCGGCCTGAACTCAACGATCACCGCGCTCTAACTCACCTGGATCTGCACATAAAGTGCAGGGTGTACTATGAGTACTACCACCTCAGTAGTAACAGAAATAACTAAGGAACTGAGCAGTAGTGACGAGCTAAGAAAAATAGTCCAATTATTTATTTTCACAATTTACAATAAACATAAATAAATAGGTAAATTTCTTAAAACAACCAAATACCACAAATAATTTAACAGGTAAGTGCACCAACAGCAAAAGTAAATGCAACCTCATAGTAATGTCACTCCATCACTCATCACTCGTACTCAGTACTTAACACTCAATACGCTCAACACTCTGCGCTCACTGGGGGTGTGTACAGACTCCGGAGGGGCTCCCAAAGCCCAAGCGCTAAGTACGGACAACTCACATGCCATCATATCAATACCTGGATTCGCACGGTCAACTCATGTGCTACGCGGACAACTCACGTGCTATGGCATAAATACCTGGACCCGGACGGTCAACTCACATGCTACGCGGACAACTCACGCGCTATAGTATTAATAACCTCACAACCAAGCCATCATATCAATACCTGGATCCGCACGGTCAACTCACGTGCTATGCGGAGAACTCACGCGCTATGGTATAAATACCTGGACCCGCACGGTCAACTCACGTGCTACGCGGACAACTTACGCACTATGGTATTAATATCCTCACAACCAGGCCCTCGGTCTTACTCAATCATATACCACACTAGCCTCACTATCATCAACAAGTAAGGCGACACAACCCACATCAAGTATCACAACATATTAGTAAATTATAGACACTGAGGTAAACATGTACAATAATTTCTATGACTGAGTACAAATAATGTGAGCATGAATAAAGCCTAAGCGTGATCTCTAACATGAAGGCAAACAAGTTCAACAACAAATAAACACATAACCACAAAAAATAGCTATTAGGCCTCACAGCCTCACGGGACAGACCAAGTCACAATCCCTCGCGGTGCACACCCACACGCCCGTCACCTAGCATGGGTATCGCTACCAAACAATCACATGATATCAATTTCTCCGGGTTTATACCCTCAAAGCCAGAGTTAAAACTGTTACTTACCTCAACATCGTAAAATCCTACTCCGGGATGCCCTCGTCTCTGGACTCGATCTCTAAAATCTTCGAATCTAACCATAATCAGATTTAATACCATCAACATAAGCTAAAGAATCGAATTACACAAAAAAACTACATAAACATTCCAAAAATCCGAAATCGGCCAAAACTCAGCCCCCGGGCCCACGTCTCGGAATCAATAAAAAATAGCATAATAATAATTCTTGTTCTCTCCCGAGTCTAACCATATAAAATTTGTCAAAATCGGACTCGGTTTGGTCCCTCAAATCCTCACTTAAAACTCTCCAAAACTCAAACCCTAACTCCCTC
>MU783655.1:94172-148769 GCA_026770625.1 Nicotiana glauca
TTCATATGCTGAAAGTTGCCTCCAAAATCGCCCAAATACGAGCTCCCCAACTCAAAATATGGCCGAATGAACAAACCCTAGTTTTGTATATTTTTCTACCAGCTATTCTGCCTCGTTTTTGTGTCAAACTATCCTGAAACTCGTATTTTATAACTCCAATATATTCCTTGTGAAATTTTAATCACGTTAGGCTTTTGAATCACTCAATTCGACCTTATAATGAAGGAGATATGTAGGTTTTAATATTTGCAAATAGTGCAGATTTTTAAATACGCTGCTAATGGCAATTTCGTAATTAAACTGAAAAAATCTGACAACCTAATTTTTAGTAAAATGACCATCAAATCCTCATACAATATCCAATTTAATGATTCTTTTTGCTACGGGTCTGTAATTACGATACGGATCTAATGCTTCAATCAAAAATGAAATCGGAGCTCATTTGTTCAATATGCTATCATTTATGCTTGAAGATACGGCGTCGAAACATAAGAAAAACGAGCGCAACACAAATCAAACCTATTCAAAACTCATCCGAGTCCCTCCATACCTCAACCAACAATTCTACCAAGTCATATATCACTACCCGATCTTAGTCGAACCTCCAGAACACCCAAAACAACACCAAAACACCAAATCAACCTCGAATTCAAGCCTAAAAATTTCTAAACATCCAACTTTCGCCAATTCAAGCCTAATTCTATCACAGACCTCCAAATTATATTCCGGACATACTCCTAAGTCAACAATAACCAAATGAAGCTAGTCGAATCATAAAAATCCTAATCCAAATTTGTTTACTCATAAGTCAACTTCCAGTTGACTTTTCTAACTTAGGTTTCTAACTAAGAGACTAAATCACTCCAAAACTACTCCAAACCCAAACCTACCAACTTGATACAACTCAACACAGCTGAACAACACAATAAAAAAATAGAAATGAGAGAAAAAGCGCTACAAATCTTAGAACGACTAACCGGGTCGTTACATCCTCCCCCTCTTAAATGAACGTTCGTCCTCGAACGTGTCTAAAAACATATATGGATTCTCAAATAGGTGAAACCTTCAGCAATACATTATTGTCACATTCAAATCATATGAACTCATCTCGCGGTCATATCATACTCACCACGTATCCATCCAGCCACTATTTCCACTAATAGGGGCCCTACAACCTATAGGTCCACAAGCACGCGCTAACACAATCAACACCTTAGTGCTTAATCTATAGTCAAAACTCGGCCTAAAATCCTCCAGACTGGCCAAACATCAATACATAGAAATCACATCTCGCACCTCTTCCAGGGAATCACAATCCGTCGATGCACAAATGATACCGAGCACTGATGTGCGAATATGAATGCGTGGAAGGAATTCAAAGAGTTACACTTCAAGCTGAATAAATACCGCCCGATAAGAATTCAAGAAGGTGAATTTTTCCTAAAGGTTCTGCAGCCTCTCAAAGATAAGTACAGACGTCTCCGTACCGATCCGCAAGACTCTACTAAACCCGCTCATGACTCGTGAGACCTATGTAACCTAGGCTCTGATACCAACTTGTCACGACCCAAAATCTAACCTTGGTCGTGATGGCGCCTATCGTGTTACAAGGCAAGCCTATTCCAAAAATATTACTACTAATTTGATTATAAGAATTTAATAAAATATTTGCAATAATTTAATTCCTGATAAACTAAACCAACTCTAAATATAAATAATATAAAATACGAAAACGAGTCCCAAACATCGGGGTGTCACTAAGTCATGAGCGTCTAAAACTATGAACTAAGAAATATAAACTGTCTAACCGTCCAAAATAAGAAATGACAAAAGGAGTAACAAGGCCCTGCGGACGCTAGCAGCTACCTTGCAGTCTCCAAAGATAGTCGGCCTGAACTCAACGATCGCCGCGCTCTAACTCACCTGGATCTGCACATAAAGTGCAGGGTGTAGTATGAGTACAACCACCTCAGTAGTAACAGAAATAACTAAGGAACTGAGCAGTAGTGACGAGCTAAGAAAAACTGTCCAATTATTTATTTTCATAATTTACAATAAACATGAATAAACAGGTAAATTCCATAAAAGCAACAAATACCACAAACAAGTTAACAGGTAAATGCAACAACAACAAAAGTAAATGCAACCTCACAGCAATGTCACTCCATCACTCAGCACTAACACTCAATACACTCAACACTCTGCGCTCACTGGGGGTGTGTACAGACTCCGGATGGGCTCCCAAAGCCCAAGCGCTAAGCACGGACAACTCACGTGCCATCATATCAATACCTGGATCCGCACGGTCAACTCACGTGCTACGCGGACAACTCACGCGCTATGGTATCAATACCTGGACCCGCACGGTCAACTCACGTGCTACGCGGACAACTCACGCGCTATGGTATTAATATCCTCACAACCAGGCCCTCGGTCTTACTCAATCATATACCTCACTAGCCTTACTATCATCAACAAATAAGGCGACACAACCCACATCAAGTATCACAACATATTAGTAAATTATAGACACTGAGGTAAACATGTACAATAATTTCTATGACTGAGTACAAATAATGTGAGCATAAATAAAGCCTAAGCGTGATATCTAACATGAAGGCAAACAAGTTCCACAACAAATAAATACATAACCACAAATAATAGCTATTAGGCCTCACAGCCTCACAGGACGGACCAAGTCTCAATCCCTCGCGGTGCACACCCACACGCCCGTCACCTAGCATGGGTATCACTACCAAACAATCACATGATATCAATTTCTCCAGGTTTATACCCTCAAAGCCAGAGTTAAAACTGTTACTTACCTCAACATCGTAAAATCCTACTCCGGGGATGCCCTCGTCTCTGGACTCGATCTCTAAAATCTCCGAATCTAACCATAATCAAATTTAATACCATCAACATAAGCTAAAGAATCGAATTACAAAAAAAAAACTACATAAACATGCCAAAAATCCGAAATCGGCCAAAACTCGGCCCTCGGGCCCACGTCTCGGAATCAATCAAAAATGGCAGAATAATAATCATTGTTCTCTCCCGAGTCTAACCATATAAAATTTGTCAAAATCGGACTCCGTTTGGTCCCTCAAATACTCACTTAAAACTCTCCAAAACTCAAACCCTAACTCCCTCGTTTTTCGTGTCAAACTATCCCAAAACTTATATTTTATAACTCCAATAGATTCCTTGTAGAATTCTAATCAAGTTAGGCTTTTGAATCACTCAATTTGACCTTATAATGAAGGAGATATGTAGGTTTAATATTTGCAAATAGTGCATATTTTTAAATACGCTGCTAGTGGCAATTTCGTAATTAAATTGGAAAAATCTGACAACCTAATTTTTAGTAAAATGACCATCAAATCCTCATACAATATCCAAATTTAATGATTCTTTTTTGCTACGGGTCTGTAATTGCGATACGGATCTAATGCTTCAATCAAAAATGAAATCGGGGCTCATTTGTTCAATATGCTATCATTTATGCTTGAAGATACGACGTCGAAACATAAGAAAAACGAGCGCAACACAACTCAAACCTATTCAAAACTCATCCGAGGCCCTCCAAACCTCAACCAACAATTCTAACAAGTCATATATCACTACCCGAACTTAGTCGAACCTCCAGAACACCCAAAACAACACCAAAACACCAAATCAACCTCGAATTCAAGCCTAAAAATTTCTAAACTTCCACCTTTCTCCAATTCAAGCCTAATTCTACCACGGACCTCCAAATTATATTCCGGATATACTCCTAAGTCAACAATGACCAAACGAAGCTAGTTGAATCATAAAAATCCAAATCCAAATTTGTTTACTCATAAGTCAACTTCCAGTTGACTTTTCTAACTTAGGTTTCTAACTAAGAGACTAAATGATCATTTCACTCCAAAACTACTCCAAACCCAAACCTACCAACTTGATACAACTCAACACAGCTGAACAACATAATAAAAAAATAGAAATGAGAGAAAAAGGGCTACAAATCTTAGAACGACTAACCGGGTCGTTACACTTGTGCAGATATATAATACAATACAATAAAGAGGCAACAAAAATAAACTATTAAAACTGGGGGAAGGAACATGCTTCCTGGGTAACAAAGATAAATAGAATATCAGGCATAATAGAGGAGAAATCTACAGTCTTGCTTCTAACACGGAAATAAGGAATGAAGATAATTTTCATGTTCAGGTCATCTTGTTGCAAGCATGCAGCCTGATCCCATTTCTCGTAACTCGTGGTAGGCATACCACCCGCTCTCATTTCATAAAATCTCATGGTAAGCGTACCACCCGCTCCTATTTCATCAATCATGTGGTAGGCGTACCAACCACTCCCATTTCATCAATCTTGTGGTAGGCTTACGACCCACTCCCATTGCATCAATCACTAGTTGTAGGCATACCACCCACTCCCATTTCCTCAATAACTTATGGTAGTCGTACCACCTGCTCCCATTTCAATCCAACAATATAACAAAATAATCCCGGCAAGGGGAGAACAATATAATAACTTCCTGGAAAGGGAACAAAATATCAAATCAAATGTCCCTGCAAGGGAGAGTCAGCTATAACTAATCGTATTCAGCTTCTACTTGACATAATAAGCATCAGTACTCAATCATAACTTAAATCCACAAAAATAAACTAAATCCTTGCTCAGTATCGAGAATCATCAATCAAGCTTTCACATAATCCATTAAGAATACAAGAATTATCAATTTAAGACCCACGGTCATGCTCGACACCAACATATAGATAGTCGTCACCTGACTATACGTCGTACTCGACACAAAACAAATAGCAAATAAGTCTCAACTCCTAATCCTTCAAGCTAAGGTTAGACCGAACACTTACTTCGATTCCTTGAACTCAACTCAAGTCTGAATTATAGCTTTACCCCTCGATTCCACCACCAATATGCTCTAATCTAATCACAAGTTACTTGATTATATCAATAAACTCTAAATGAATCAATTTGAATGCATAAAAATGAATTTCTCAAAGTTTTGCCCAAAATTCCAAAATCGCCCCCAGGCCCACTTGTCCAAACCCAAGGTTCGAACTAAAACCCGATTACTTATTCCCCTATGAATCCAACTACATAATTTATTTTGAAATCGGACCTCAAATTGAGGTCCAAATCCCCAATTTTTGAAAAACCTAGGTTCTACCCAAAATACCCAATTTCCCCATAAAAATCATTCATTTGAAGTTGAAATTATGTTAAAAGATGTGAATGAGTGAAGAAAATGAGTTAGAAATCACTTACCAATCGTTTTGGAGAAGAAGGGTTGTTTGGAAAATCGCCTCTTATGTTTTGGCTTTTTGAAAAGTGTAAAATCACTTAAATTCCTGTTTATTTATACCCCTCTAAAGCTCCCTGTGCGGACCATGCAAAAAGGACCGCGGCCGCACAGGCCTCCCTGAAGACCTACGGATGTTAGCCCCGTGCGGACCGCACAAAGCCAACCACTGCCGCACAGCATCCACCGCGGACCGCTCAAAGGCGATCGCGACCGCGCTGGCCCCTCCGCGGCCGCACGCAATTTCTCGTGGACCGCACTAAAGGGTTTAGAGACCTGCAATATTTCCTGAACCTACAACATCTGATCTTTTAAGTCTAATACATACCGGAACCTACTCGAAACTCGCCCGAGCCCTTGAAACTCTAACCCAAGTATGCACACTACCTCAAAAACATCTTACAAACATATTCGTGTGATCAATCACCAATATAACATCATACACATCAAATTAAGTCTCAAATCCATGATTTATTCCAAATTTCATAAAACATCAAACTTTCCATTTTAAGTCTGAAACATGTCAAACGACGTCCGTTTTCAATCAAACTTTACAGAAAGTGCTAAAACGATATATATAAGACCTGTATCGGGCGCCGGAACCAAGATACGGGCCCGATACAAACACGTTCTAATCAAATTTCATTTCCAACTTTCTTAAATATTTTCGGAAAACAATTTTACTCAAAAATTTATTTCTCGGGCTTTGAACCTCGAAATTTGTTTTCGCAAGTCCCATATTTTCCTACGGACCCTCCGGGACCGTCAAATCACGGGTCCTGGTATGTTTACCCAAAATATTGACCAAAGTCAAGTTATTCATTTTAACACCAAAATTTAGCATGTTTAACAGAATTTCATATTTAAGCTTTTCGGCAACGCGGTCGGACTATGCACGCAAATCGAGGCGACCCTAAATCAGGTTTTCAAGCCCTCAGAAGCACAAAATGAATATGAAAACAAGTTATGACCCTTTGGGTTCTCGCATTCTCCACCTCTAAAATAACCATTCGTCCTCGAACGGACAGAAGAAAGAAGTACCTGAGTCAGGGAAAAGATGAGAATAACGGCTCCGCATATCGGACTCGGACTCCCAGGTCGATGCCTCGGAAGGTTGACCTCTCCACCGAACACGAACAGAAGGAAAACTCTTGGATCTCAATTGACGGACATGCCGGTCTAGAATAGCTATCGGCTCCTCCTCATAAGACAAGTCCCTGTCCAATTGGACAGTTCTGAAATCTAACACGTGGGCTGGATCGTCGTGATACCTCCTAAGCATAGACACATGACACACAGGATGCACGACTGATAAGCTCGGCGGCAAAGCAAGTCTATAAGCCACCTCTCCCACTCGATCAAGAATTTGAAACGGACCAATGAACCTAGGGCTAAGCTTGCCCTTCTTCCCAAATCTGATCACGCCTTTCATAGGCGACACTCGGAGCAATACCCGCTCACCAACCATAAAAGCCACATCTTGATCCTTGCGGTCTACATAGCTTTTTTGACTGGACTGAGCTGAACGAAGACTATCCTAAATGATCCTGACCTTGTCTAAGGCCTCCTGAACCAAATCTGTACCCAACTGTCACACTTCTTGTTTCGCTACACCCGCAAGGGCGTAAGTGAATTTTTCCAATTAGAGGACAATCGAAACGGGATTTATTATCAAGATTCAGAGTCACCACTTGGGAGTTTTATAGTGTCCCAATTTACCGGTTAAATCCCGAATCGAGGAAAAAATTGACTCTGTATTATAGTCCGCGAACCAAAAATCCGGATAAGGAATTCTGTTAACCCGGGAGAAGGTGTTAGGCATTCCCGAGTTCCGTGGTCCTAGCACGGTTGATCAAATTTCATATTCGGCTTAAATTATCTGATTTTAATACATGTTTTTACCTATGTGCTTTTAGCTTTGAACCGCTTTTATTATTATTATTTTAAGAGAATTGCAACGTCGTGAAAATACGTCTCGAATCGCGTCACATAAATGCACCCACAATTTTTGACATATTTTGACTTCTTTGAGACTTGGATTTGGGTCACATAAATGTGCACCCGAGTTTTAAGGAAGTAAATTATTAAAAGCACGCCTAAAGTGACTAACGCATTATCATTTTTGGGGAAGGCCGTGAAATTCGCTAAACAGCCCATCCCGAAGTCTAAGTATTCTTGTATAAACATGTATCGAGGGCCCCGCAAATTGTTTGTTTTGTTTAGCGAGGCTCATCTCGTTTTATTATAAAAAGGCAAACCTAAAACAATCTATAATTTCTATTTTAACGTGTCTCTAATTCATGATTCTTATTCAGCACCATTATTTTTAACTAGTTATTATTTTTAAGCACCATTAGACTTGGGTCCATGATTCTTATTCAGCGATTCCTTTAAGCTTCAAATTTAGCCCAGTCAAAAGCAGAACACTATTGAATTCAAATGGGCCTCAAACGGATGCCCGTGGGCCCAAAGTTATCAAATGGGCGAGTATTCTTCATTCAAGTTGAAGCCTAGCTCAACATTCATAATTGGCAAATAGAAGTGGGTATTAATTTCCTTATCAAACAGTTATGCAAGGAATTTCAAACTTTATAGGACCTAATCTCATTAAAATCCAGGGGAAGAAACTTGATACATAATTCGGTCAGATTTGATTTTAAATTCTAAAGCTCAGGTTTCTTTATTTTTTTTCTTTCATCTACTGGTGGATTATTGAATACTTCTGAAGGTGACAACTAAACTGGAAACATGATTCACGTTCGACGATAAGAGCAGCTTGATTATGTGACTTTATTTAACCCTATATGTGAACAGATTTATCACTATTTTTAAGGTTACCTCTAACTAACAGTAATCACTCAAATAAATCACAAATTCATAACAGGACTACTGAATAGTAGAATCAAATGAATCAAATGTTAACTCTTATGAACTTGAGAGATACAACACCGCATATATTAGTTATATCAAACCAGTAGAATTACTGAGCATGAGTCAAATTGAGTCTAAGCTATATCAAACCAATATACATTAAATAACAGTAGCTAACAATGGATATCCAGCATTCATATAAGTGCAAATCACAAAAAAAAAAGCAGGGAATGAGATTCAAGCTTTATTTCATTCCCAATTTTGACAGCTACATTGCAACAATGTGAGATGTGTACCTGAATACTCGAAATATAAGAAAAGAAGAAGGAGTCAGCAGCAGCAATACAACACAGCAAATACAATAGCAGCAACAGATAACACCAGCAACAACAGCTTGGAATCTAGAACAACTCAAACCCAATCTTAAAACCAAAGTAACACTCGACCAGAGCCTAGGACCAGTTGTAAAACCCACACAGCAATAGCAAACACCCATAATAGACTCTACTGAACTTGAGTTAAACCAGATATAGAACAGCAAACTACTAAACCTGCAAAATCAAAACCTCAATCACACCTAACTCAATCAAACCCTAAACTCTTCAAAATCAAACCAAAAACAACTCTCAACCTCAATGGAATAGTAACACACTCAAGGAGTGATTAAAGAAACCTGCAGAATGCTGAAGTGAAGTACCCTGTTTAAGCTCTATTTCTGTGTGTCTTAAACTCTCAGCCGGCTTTCTATATGAATTCTTTTTACTTCCAGACTGTTTTTAAGACTTTGGAAAAATGCTCTCCAAAAAAAACCTTCCCCTCAAACTGTCCAGGTCTACCTCTATTTATACATATCCCATACCCCTTATCACTCTTCGAACACTTAAACTAATCAGGCAAACATTCTGCGCATCCCCTTTAGCATCCCATCACTATGTGTCGTGTTCTTTTATTTTAATCAATGGTTATGGGTAAAAATTACTTGTTTAATCAACTCCCCATACCATTATGCCTTGTTCCCCAATTTTATTAAACAATACATTATTTTAGTACTTCGTGACAGTCCACTTAAACTAACGTATTTCAAAAATTTTCAATCCCCAAATTACCCCCTAACAGCCTAAAACTACTGCCCTAGTCCCCATCAATCTATACCAGACCCCAATAGCTATAACACATTCAATTCATTAAAGACAATCAACAGTTCAAAAATGGAACTCAGGCCAGATCAAACACCATCAAAATAATGACCAATGACTCAGAATAGGAAATCATATTGAACTACTAAACCGGTCCGGATACATGGGGATGAACCAACTATATTTGGAATGAATCACAGTTCTAAATTAACCTTTAAAAAAAATGTAATAACACTGAGGGGAATTAATCTTAAGCGTGATTGATATCAAACAATTCGACAGGAACTACTAACTACAAATATGGGCGGACTAAACGACGAAACTATCTAATAACATATTTTAATCGACAGAAGGAAACTGGACCAAGAAAAGTCCGATGGAGAAGAGAGAAATAAATGACAAAAAATGACGAATTTCAATGACACTCAATCAGAGAAAAATCAAAAAAAAGATGAACAGAAATACCTTGGAACCCCCAGGCCATTCAAATCGTCCTACTTGGAGCTTTAACTTAGTATTGAAGCCGAAATGGACCTTAATCAAGTGTTCTCAATGGAGAACACACGACTAAGGTCGATTATGACCTCAGTTCTCTACTGTTTATCGTTCCCTTGACTCGGTTCTTTTAGGGTCCATTCTTTAGTTTTAAGATTCGTCAAGTTCTGGCTTGATTTGAGTGGGACTGACGTGGGATTTGGGACAAAGGTGGTCTGGTGGTTCAGGGGTGTGACTTGGGGAGGGTTTAGGTTTGGCGCCGCCACCAGGGAATTTTGTGGCGGTGCTAGGGTTCTTGTCTTAAAATTGATATTCGACGGGTTCCGGGTCGATTTGAGGGGAGTTGAGGGTTCCGCGGAGATGCGGAGGTTGAGGTGAAGAGATGGTGTAACTTTGGAGGTCATTGGGTGGATTAGGTTTTTTGACTGATCTTGGATTGAAGATTTGAAGACGACGGTAATGATTCGAGGGAAGAGGAGTGTGGCTTCGTGGAGGGGAGGGTAAGAGGAATCTATGGTGTGAAAATGGGGTCGTTTGGACCACCGGAACCGCCATGAGGCGATTTCCGGTGGGTGGAGCACGGTGGTAGGGCGGAGGGTTATTTAGGGTCTCTGAATGTTAGAGTCGAAGGGGAATGGGGGTTGGCTTGGGTGGTGGAGTAAGGTTTGGGAATATATACTAGGTGGGAGATTTGATCCTGGCCGTTGGATTAATTAAGATAAACGGCCTGGATCCTTTCACTAATAAGGAACGGTGCCGTTTGGTTTAACAAGGGGGCGGGTTGGACCGGGTGTAGAGAACGGTTCAGGGTTGGGTTACAAGAGAGGTGATCTCGACCGTTGGATAGGTTTGGGCGAACGGCTGAGATCCATTGGCCTTAAAACGGGGTCGTTTGGCTGATCGTGGAGATGGCCTGGCTGGTTGCCATCGAAAAGACGTAGTACTCGCCCTATACTACGTCGTTTGATGGTCTTTTTGGCTAAAAACCTGGGCCGGATATGGGGTGTTTAATTGGGCTGTATTTTTGGCCCAATTCGATTTTTGTTCTTTTTCTTCATTTTCTTTTATTTCTTAATTAATAAAACTAAAATTCTAAATTAAATTATAAACCAAATAAAAAAATGCTAATTTATTCCTAATAAAAATCATCACACACAATTAAATACCAATAAAAAAATAAAATCACACAATTTGAAATTAAATGCTAAAAAATGCAAAGTGCATATTTTTTGTGATTTTTTATTTTTGTAAAACAAACTTAATTATTCCTAATTGTAGAATTAAATCCTAAAATGCAAATGCGACATATTTTTGTATTTTTATTAATTTAAACAAATAAACATGCACACACAAACGCAAGCAATAAGAGAAAAATAACACAAATCCACAAAAATTGCACACAACACAAAACTATTTTATTTTGCATTTTTGGGAGTAATTCTCATATAGGGCAAAAATCACGTGCTCACAGCTGCCCCTCTTTGCCCGGAAACATGAAAAGTTTTCGTGCAAAGATAAAGTGAGCAGATACGAGCAATTTTTGCCCATTTGAATACCCCGTGTGAAGCATTTTTTTGGAAAGATTTGACTGAACCTTTGCTTCAAAAGGTCTCCTACATATCCCTGGCTAAAAAGGGAATCAGGTCGATATAGTTCGAGAAGTTTTGGTAGCTGGGACTACCATGGAACTGTGATTTTTTGCTGTTACTGTTATTGCTGCTACTGCTTACCGACCTCCTTATCACGCTAAAAGAAAATGAGTAGCTAGACTAAACTAGCAGTCTATGAATTATAAAATCTTATCCAGATCTTCAACTGCTCTTGTGTCTCCTGTTGATTTGTGTCTCTTCCGATGTTTCTTCACTTCTGACTTGACTCGCCGGCTTCTCTTGATTGCCGAACTTGAACTAATTATTTCCTTTTTGTGAGCTTCGAATTATTTTTCTTCGAATCTTGAACTGACCATTGTTGCCTTCCTTCTGATTTCTGAACTTGAATTTATGCTGGGGATTTTTGTTGTAACCCTCCGCTTTACTGACTTCAAACTTCAATGTATTCCTCTGTTGTACGGGCGGGCTCCCGACTTCAAAACTTGAATGTATTCCTCTGTTATATGGGCGAGCTCCCGACTTCCAAACATGAGTGTATTCCTCTGTTATATGAGCGGGCTCCCGATTCCATTCTCCAGGCGGGCTCCTGACTTCAACAACAACTCAAAAATAACACATCCATTCTCCAGGTGGGCTCCTGACTTCAATTACAACTAAAAAATAACACCTTCATTCTCCAGGTGGGATCCTGACTTCAACTTCAACTTGAAAATATAACAACCTCCATTCTTCAGGCGGGCTCCTGACTTCAACTTCAACTTTAAAATAACATACCTCCATTCTCCAGGCGGGCTCCTTACCTCAACTTCAACTTGAAAATATAACAACCTCTATTCTTCAGGCGTGCTCCTGACTTCAACTTCAACTTGAAAATAACATACCTACATTCTCCAGGCGGGATCCTGACTTCAATTTCAACTTGAAAATAACATACCTCCATTCTCCAGATGGGCTCCTGACTTCAACTTCAACTTGAAAATATAACAACCTCCATTCTTCAGGCGGGCTCCTGACTTCAACTTCAACTTGAAAATAACATACCTCCATTCTCCAGGCGGGCTCTTGACTTCAACTTCAACTTGAAAATAACATACCTCCATTCTCCAGGCGGGCTCCTGACTTCAACTTCAACTTGAAAATATAACAAACTCCATTCTTCATGCGGGCTCCTGACTTCAGCTATAACTTAAACTGCATTCTATTGCTGCTGTTCCTTCTTGCATCCTTCAAAACTACTTCCCTCAAAACTGGTATTTCATTCTTCTGAAAACTGCTGGGGATAGAACTGGTGTTTCATTCAAAAATATGTTATCTTCCTCTTTCCAAAACTACTTCGCTTAAAGCTGGTGTTTTCCTTCCTCTGGAACTACTACATTTAAAACTTGTGTTATCTTCCTTTTTCCCCAAGTGGGTACCTGACTTCCAAAAAATTTCCAAAATGAAAGAAATTTTTTTGCCCCAGTTTGATAACCTTCCTTGTGGCATGCCTTTCCACCATCAATAACATTTTTTGTCCCTGCTTCAAATCAAAGAAAATTTTGTTAGTTTAAAAGGATGGGGACGCTCCTGCTGGAAATAGTTTTCCCATTTCCTCTTTTCCGTGCTCTGCGTTGTCCGACCATCTTGGCTGATAACTTCCGACCTTCTTGACAATTCTGTATTCACCAACTTCTTAACTGTTTTTTTCCACTTTACTCCATACTTCCCCGAAATCTTAGGCCAATCCATCATTTGGTCTTACAACGACATCTTTCTCATCCCATTGCATTATTTTCGGCATGTCCTATCCACATTCTACTTTTAATCATACTGGCAACTGGTAGTAAGCTCTGAAAATCCTTCTTAAAAGAAACTACTATTTTAAAAGATGAAAAAACAAAAAATCTTTCTGAACAATGGCTTGAGGAGAAGAAAAGAAAAGAACTTATCTGAATGGCATATCCAATCTCAACGATCATGTCGTGCACTACGGATTAATCAACCCAGTCTATTTGTATCAATCAATCTTTTTGATGTCCCTACTTTGCATTTCAAAGGTCCCCAGACCAACTTTTGCCGAATCAACATCTTTGGTTTTTCTTGATGTCATGACGGATCCTTTCCGTCCAACTTATCTCGTTTGCCCCCCCCCCTTAATTCCTTGTCGCCTCATAGTGCCCTTCGAGGGGTTTTCACTAATAAGACTGTCTCATTTCTCTCAACTCCTGTCGGCTTATGGTGCCTGTGAAGGTTTTCACCCATACGACTCTCTCATTTAATTTCTCTCAACTTCCGTCGCCTTATGGTGCCTGTGAAGGTTTTCACCGATAAGACTCTCTCATTTTATTTCATTTCAGCTGGGGATTAGGGTGTTACCAATAAGACTCTCTTATTTTATTTTCGTTCTGCTGGGGACCAGAGTGTTACTCCAGCCTTCCATTTGCCTGACTTGGCACTTCTCCGATACCGATCGGGAGGTCTTTTTTGACATCAATATGGTTTTTTTTTGTGTATGGCTAAAAGGAAAAGCGTATCAAAAAGTTTAAAAATAACTTTGATGGGTAAATCATTACAACTCTTGGAATCAAATTTTCTTTCCCAAATTACAAACACAACTTCTGCCCCAGTTTTCTTTCTTAGGGATCCTGTGATTTTTGTTACACTATGACCGAGCCGTGAGGCGCCTACGTATCCTCTTCGAGGAATCAGGTCAAACGTAGTTCCCAGTTCCTTTGTTTTTCTTGTGACTTTTCTTTTGTTTTTGTTACCATTTTCCTTTTCTCTCTTGTTTTCATTTTCATTACTGATTCCAAAAGAGGGGTATGGAAGAATAAATAAGGCTCAAAGGGGGTAAGCAAGGGTTAAAGTGTTTGGATAGTAGAACAAATTTCCTCCATCATTTCATTCTCCGATACAATGCCAAATACAAACAAACAACAATTACAGTCAAAGAAATCATACACAATATCTCTTGACGGCGTCAGAATTGATGGCCATGTCTATACATCTTCCTTCAACATCTGTCAAACATAAAGCGCCATTTGATAACACTCTGGTCACAATAAACGGCCCTTGCCAATTCGGGGTGAACTTGCCATTTGCTTCGACCTGATGTGGAAGGATCCGTTTCAACACTTGTTGCCCCACTTCAAACTTCCTGGGACGCACCTTCTTATTGTATGCTCTTGCCTTCCTCTTTTGATATAATTGGCCATGACATACTGCTATCAATCGTTTTTCATCAATCAAGCTCAATTACTCCAAACGGGTTTTGACCCACTCGTCATCATCAATCTCAGCCTCAGCAACAATTCAAAGAGACATAATTTCAACTTCTTTCGGTATCACTACTTCAGTTCTGTGTACCAACAAATAAGAAGTTTCACCCAGTAGTGCGATAACCCAACAACGCAAATGGTAACTTTTCATGCCATTGTCTGGACCCTTCTACCATTTTCCTCAATATCTTCTTTATATTCTTGTTGGCTGCCTCCAACACTCCATTCGCTTTGGGACGATACGGGGTGGAATTACGGTGTGTAATATTAAACTGTTGACATACTTCTTTTATCATACTGCTGTTAATATTGGCACCATTATCCGTGATGATCACCTTTGGGATCCCAAATCTACAGATGATCTAGGAATGAACGAAATCCACCACTGCTTTCTTGGTTACCGACTTGAAAGTTTTAGCTTCAACCCACTTGGTGAAATAATCAATGGCTACCAGAATGAACCTATGATCGTTGGAAGCTGTCGGCTCGATAGGTCCAATGACATCCTTGCCCATGAAACAAAGGGCCATAGTGCTGACATTGTGTGTAATTCTGTCGGTGGAGAATGAATCAGATCTCCGTGTATCTGTCATAGACGGCATTTACGCACAAAACTGATACAATCTCGCTCCATAGTGTGCCAATAATATCCTGCTCGAAGAATCTTCTTTGCCAATACATATCCACTCATATGTGGCCCACAAACTCCAGAATGCACCTTCGTCATAACTGTCGTGGCTTGATTAGCATCTATACATCTTAGCAATCCCAAGTCTAGTGTTCTTTTGTACAACACCCCTCCACTGAGGAAAAATCCATTTGCCAACCGTCGAATGGCTCTCTTTTGATCTCCGATGGCCTGCTCCGGGTATATCCCCATCCTGAGGTACCCCTTGACATCATAGAACCATGGTTCGCCATCTAGTTCTTCCTCTATCATGTTACAATAAGCATGCTGATCACGAACCTGAATATGGAGCGGGTCAACATGAATTTTATCTGGATGGTGCAGCATTGATGATAAGGTGTCAAGCATCGGCAACCTCGTTATGCACTCTTGGGATGTGCCTAAACTCCACTGATCGAAATCGTTGACACAGATCGTGCAAGCATTGTCGATACGGTATGAGCTTCAAATCCCATGTTTCCCATTCTCCTTGGATCTGATGTACCAGGAGGTCAGAGTTTGCCAAGACCAGAACGTCCTGGACATCCATGTCTGTAGCTAAGCGTAACCCCAAAATGCATGCTTCATATTCAGCCATGTTGTTGGTACAATAAAATCGGAGTTGGGCCGTAATAGGATAATGATGCCCTGTTTCCGAAATAAGCATCGCTCCTATCCCAACTCCCTTTGCATTTGCAGCTCCATCAAAGAAAAGCTTCCACCCTGGTTCCTCGGGTGATCCCAACTCATCGATATGCATCACTTCTTCATCAGGGAAATACGTCCTTAATGGCTCATATTCTTCATTAACAGGATTCTCAGCCAAGTGATCGGCCATTGTCTGGGCTTTCATTGCAGTCCTTGTCACATAGATAATGTCGAATTCCATGAGTAATATTTGCCACTTCACCAATCTCCCCTTGGGCATAGACTTCTGGAAAAAAAATTCTTCAATGGATCCAAATGTAAAATGAGGTAAGTAGTATAGGATGACAGATAATGCTTCAGTTTCTGTTCCACCCAAGTTAGGGCGCAACATGTCCTCTCAAGGTGAGTATACTTAACCTCATAAGTCGTGAAATTCTTGCTGAGATAATAGATGGCTTGTTCCTTCCTGCCTGTGATGTCGTGTTGCCCCAGTACACAGCTAAATGAATTCTCCAGGACCGTTAGATAAAGAATCAACGATCTCCCTGGCTCGGGTGGAACCAACACAGGTGGATTTGATAAATACCCTTTTATCTGATCAAATGCCTCCTGACACTCCTCGGTCCATTCTATTGCAGCATCTTTCTTCAGTAGCCGAAAATGGGTTCACAAGTCGCGGTGAGTTGAGCGATAAACCTGCTGATATAATTCAATCTTCCCAACAAACTCATCACTTCGGTTTTGTTCTTCGGAGGCGGCAACTCCTGAATGGATTTGATCTTTGACGGGTCTAACTCAATGCCTCGCCTACTGACTATGAATCCTAACAGCTTTCAGAATAGAACACCAAATGCACATTTGGCAGGGTTGAGCTTAATATCGTACCTTCGAAGTCATTGGAAAAACTTCCTTAGGTCTCCCACGTGGTCTGCCTGATGCTTGGATTTTGATAATCATATCATCCACGTATACCTCAATCTCTTTGTGTATCATATCATGAAACACAGTAGTTATTGCCCTCATGTATGTTGCCCCAGCGTTCTTCAAACCAAATGTCATTACCCGATAGCAATAAGTTCCCCACGGCGTGATGAAAGTCATTTTCTCTGCATCTTCCTCATCCATCAGAATCTGATGATACCCAGCATAGCAATCCACGAATGATCCGATCTCACGTTTGGCACAATTATCGATTAAAATATGGATATTGGGTAATGGGAAGTTATCTTTTGGGCTTGCTTTGTTCAGATTGCGATAATCAACACATACCCTGATTTTTCCACCTTTCTTCGGCACTGGCACCACATTAGCCAACCAATCGGGATATCGGGTGACCCGAATAACCTTTGCATTCAGCTGTTTGGTTACTTCTTCCTTAATCTTCACACTCATGTCGGTTTTGAACTTCCTCAATTTTGGCTTGACGGGAGGGCATGCCGGGTCAGTGGGCAATTTGTGAACCACTAAATCGGTGCTTAAACCCTGCATGTCATTATACGACCATGCAAAAACGTCTTTGAATTCAATAAATGTTTGGATTAGTTCTTCCTTGATGTTTGGTTCAATGTGGATGCTTATCTTAGTTTCCCTGATATCATCTGCATCCCCTAGATTGATGGCTTCCGTGTCATTTAAGTTGGGTTTGGGTTTCTCCTCAAATTGGCTCAATTCTCTATTAATTTCTTCGAAGGCTTCATCCTCATTGTATTCCGATTCTTCATCATATTCTACCTCTTGCACTATTAGTTTAGAATCAGATTGATTTTTTAGAGTAGGTTGAAGATCTGTCATGCATGCCATGTCATTAGGACCAGTATAAAAAGAACTGTTCAGAAAAAGGAAAGAAGAAAACAAAATTAAAATAAAATAAAGAGTAAAGAAGAAACTTTCATTGATTGAAGTACGGGATAACAAGGTTTCACACTTTGACGAGTACAAAAATAAAAGAAAACTGGATTACAACCCTGGAATAATCCAGCTAAACATGAAGGAAAATCAGAGCCTACTACCAAGACTCCCTCCGCACGAGAAGATGAGTAGCCATCCAATTGGTGATCTTGGCCTTAGGCCCCACAAACTGCACATCCGCCTTGCTGGATCCTTCCCCAACTTCTACCATGTTGACTTCGGCAAATAATCTTTTAAAACCTTCATCCGAATCTCCAATTACACCAATCAGTGACCCCGTAAACTTGGACAGCAGTTGTTTTTGGATGCTCGACCTAACAATAGATCGGGACAGGCATGGGATTGGCTTGGGAAGGACCCACGCCCTCTTCTTCATCTTGCGGGCCCGTCTTATATCTACATTAGTGGTCCTGAACCCCAATCCGAAAGTATCTAGATTTTTGGGCAAAGAAACCAGTTGAACAATACCCTGAATATCAGCCCCCAAACCTTTGCCTGGTACAAACCCTTTTTTCAGCATTTCCGAGGCTACCATGACAGTTGCAGCTACTATTATGGGAAGTGGGTGGGACGTTTTCACCCTCAGGAACTTTGTCCACTGAAACCGTATCGAAATCCTAGTAAACCCACGGCCCTTTGTCGTCATCAGTCTCTATGAAGGGCACGATGGCATCCTTTATGGTACATGTATTGTCTTCCCCATGTACTACGATCTCTTGTCTATCCCACTCGAATTCGACCATCTAATGTAGCATAGAGGGCACTGCTTTTGCAGCGTGAATCCATGGTCGCCCCAACAGAAGATTATGCGACACTGTGACATCTAGCACTTGAAACTCCATGGTGAACTCGACCGGACCAATTGTCAATTCAAGTATGATGTCACCCACTGTGTCTGTACCACCACCATCAAACCCTCGAATGTAGATGTTGTTCCTGTGAATTCTACCATTACCAACCTTCAGTTTGTTCAAGGTGGACAAAGGACAGATATTAGCACAGGACCTATTATCAATCAGTACTCGAGTGACTACCGAGTCTTCACACTTCAATGTCAGATAGAGAGCTCTATTATGTTTTGTACCCTCCACGGGCAATTCATCATCGGAAAATGTCACCCGGTTCATCTAAAAAATCTTGTTCGCTATTTTCTCCAGATGGTTCACAGAGATCTTATCCAGCACATGGGCTTCGTTCAGAATTTTCATCAACGCCCGGCGGTGCTCGTCTGAATGGATCAATAATAATAGCAATGAGATCTGTGTCGGGGTCTTCCTCAGCTGCTCCACAATGGAGTAATCTTGCGCCTTCATCTTCGTTAAGAACTCTTCCGCCTCTTCCTCGGTAACTGGCTTCTTTGTTGCGACTGGATTGATCTGTCTTAACTCTGCGGGAGCAAAACACCTTCCCGAACGAGTTAGAACTTGGGTTTCACACACTTCTTCCATAATTTCCTTCCCTTTATACATCAGTGTCACTTGACTGTAGCTCCATGGCACAGCCTTCTCACTAATTATTGGTAACTGCATTACTGGTTTGATAACAATTGGTTCCATGCGAACCCCCTTCACGACCACCACAGGTGGGCTTGATACCCCCTGCATCACTACCTTGACTGGCTCTGGTTTCTTCGCAACAATGGGCGACCCCTTCCCAATCACCACAACTGGTTTGTTGTCTACACTTTTCACCTGTACCACTGCCTTCTCACTGGTTAGTTCTTCCTTTGGACTGGCTTCACTGGGACGGATCATCATTACTATTTGTGAGGGATTCTTAAGCTCCCTTCCCCTGTGCACTAGTTCGATCATGTGGGCCTAATGGTGCGCTGGCAATGGATTCTGATTAATGTTTGGTGCCTCTGGCGCCTGAACTTCGATCCTATTTGTGTCAATAAGCTCCTGCACGGTAGTCTTCAATTTCCAGCATTTCTCAGTATCATGTCCAGGTGCCCCTAAACAATATTCACAGCTCACTGAATGGTCCAGATTTCTAGGAAGAGGATTTGGCACTTTGGGCTCAATAGGATTCAACAGGCCTAACTGCCTCAATTTGTGGAAATGAGAAGTATAGGATTCTCCCAGTGGAGTAAATGTTTTCTGCTTCTGCATCCTCTCATTCTTGAAAGCTTGATTCCCACGGAAACCAGACCCCGGAGGATTTCTAAAGTCCCTGGGGGCTGGATATGTGCTTTGTGGAGGTGGGTATGTATTTTAAGGAGCCAGCGCACACCATTGCGGGTAAGCTGGAGGCTGGGTATATGTCTGGGCGTGGTGGATGGAAAATCGTGGCTCCGGGTAGTAGGGTTGTGGAGGGCCATATAGGGTTTATGGGTAATTTGGTTGGTGGGTTGGGGCTGGTAGTAGGGTGAAGGACCTCTAGATCTGGACCAAGTACCTGCTTCGATTATTGTGATTTCTTCCCTCTTCTTTTTCCCGAGCACACCTCCCGTGCCGCTCTGGATAGCTTGAGTGGTGGCCTTAATCGCCGAATAACTCATTATCTTGTTGGACTTGAGTCCTACTTCAACCACGTCGCCCATCTTTACAACCTCATTGAAGGATTTACCAACTGATGTCACCAGGTGGCCAAAGTAAGTTGGCTCCAAAGTCTGCAAAAAGTAATCCACCATTTCACCTTCCCTCATCGGAGGATCGACTCTCGCCGCCTGCTCCCTTCAGCGGAACCCAAATTCCCTAAAGCTCTCTCCGGGCTTCTTCTCGATTTTTAGTAATGTGAGACGGTCACGAACGATCTCAAGATTATATTGGAAGTGACCAGCAAATGCTTGTGCCAGGTCGTCCCAGGTGTACCACCTGCTAGGATCTTGCCTTGTGAACCATTCTAGTGCGGACCCGCCCAAGCTTTGTCCAGTGTATGCTATCAACAGTTTATCTTTCCCACAGGCCCCTCTCATCTTACTGCAGAAACCACGCAGGTGTGCCACAAGGTCACCATGCCCCTCATACAGATCAAACTTTGGCATTTTGAACCTCGCTGGCCGCTGAACATCGGGGAAAGGACACAGATCTTTATAGGCCAAACTGACTTGGCCGGCCAACCCATGCATATTCTTGAAGGATTGCTCCAGGCTTTTTACTTTGCGGAGCACTTCATCCTGCTCCGAACTCTTAGATGGCCTCTCAGTTTCTGCCGGGAGCTCAAAGTGAGGGGTGTAATTATATGGCTCTGGTGCTTTGAAGGTGGGTTCAGGAGGATAGTATTGGTTGTCGTGAGCCTGAAACACTGGCTCACTGGATGATCTTTGCAATGTGGCGGGTGGAGGTGCCACGAAAACAGGAACAATTGGTGGAGGAGGGTCGTGCTTGGGTGGTGGAGCTTGGGGATTGTAAGAAGTTTTCCCTGGTAGTATTGGTGAATTGGAAGCTCGTTGATGGACCAGTGGGAGGGTACTCCGGAGTTTGTGCCGGTGGGAGAGTAGGGGTAGCGGGCGGGACCGGTACTGGTTACCCCCTAGCCCAGGCTAGGTGCATTTCTGCTATCTCTTGTCTCAACCTATCTACCTCCTCCTTCATTGTTTATATTTCTGTTTTTCCTCTTCAACACTTTTATCTGAACCAGACATGCTTTTCGGTATGGGCCCTTTAGATCTTGTTTGGTAATGGTAATCTACCAGAACGTTCTAACAAGCTAACTGTTTGAAATCTCTGAAAAACAACAAACTTGTTAGTTTTTTTAGAGTTTAACAGATATGTTATTGCACGTTGGGATGCCATGCACCTAGGCAGTTTAACCATTCCTATCATGTCTTTTCTTCCATTGCATGCGCCATTTCGGCTTCTTACATTTGTGCTCTCTTTTGAGTGCTTCCCAAACTTTTCTTTATTTCCTTTATTTCTCTCTTTTTGTTTTTCTATTATTCCCTTTTTCTTTTCTTTTTAATGGTGGTCGAATCTTATATGGATTGCCTACGTATTATGTCCCCGCATGAATCAGACCGTGTGTAGTTCTGACATAAACGCCAAATGACTAATTAAAAAAAAGTTGGATTTTCTTTTTTCAAGTTTTTCCATAAAAGCAAAAAATGTATTTACTATGATACATTTTATTACAATATTAACAGACTCCAAAAGACTCTAACATCAAAATGTCCATACTGCCTAAAATAGACTTATAGAAAATCATCACTATTTTCCCAAAAAAATTCATAAAATATCCGGTCTTGTCAATACGGCCTTTCAGCACTTCGAAGAAGATTTAAAGGCTATGTTTGCTAACCGATCAAAAAATTTGAGAAATGAGCAAAGGCGTTGTTCTTGCAAAAACGGACTTTCGGCGTCCTTTTGGGGACATCGGCTATTTTGGACAAGAATGACATCACCTTCACTTATGGAAAAACAACGCCATTTATCTACCCTATAAAAAAAATCCCTTCGTTTTCTTTTCTTTTTTTTCAAATAGTTGAACCCGATATGAGTTGCCTACGTATCCCACATCCGGTGAGAATCAAACTTACGTAGTTCTGCCAGTAAAACCAACTATTTTCGGAAAACAAGACCCTTTTTAAATGCACTATTTGAAAACAATACTCTTTTTGTACTTTCTGTTTCACCACACTACTTGAAAACAAAACTCTTTAGTTTTTCCTTTTTCAACAAACCATTTTGAAACAAAATATTTCCCTTCTCTTCCCTTTTCATTTTTTCTCAAAATTTTGGCAAAGTTCCGACACTATTTTGACATTGGTTATTTTTTAATTCTCTACAATGCTATTTCTCCCTTTTTTCAATTTTTCCCAAATACTCCAAAGCTGGTCAGCATGCAAGTTTGAGACAAATAAATGCATATGCAACACGTAAGATGCATCAGGGTGGTCTTTTTATTTTAGGTTACCTGTCCTAGACGGACCCAAACCCTGTGTTGAGTCCCCTAAGTTAAAATGCACATGATACAGATAAGCATTCCTACTAGGGATCCAGCATGAGGTTTTGTTATACTAGGTTTAAAACCTGGGTGTATTGCTCTAGACCTGGCTTACCGAGCGGACAACTCGAGCCGAGGATGGGAGCTGTGTACCGGTAACCAAAAGGTCATCCGGTTTTGCAACTCCTCCGAATCCTCATTCTATTTTGGGATATGACACTAACAGAAAGAAGTCACGACCAGCGTGCACTCCTCAGGAGAGAGAAGAGAGGGTTTCGGCACGGTTTATATATACAGTTCAAGTAATATCAAAGCGGTAAAAAACATCATTTGCACATTAAAGCCCAATCATATAATAAAATCAGATAATAAATAAAGTCAAATACAACAATTATTATAAGCTCGAATTCTTGAACCCTGAACAAAACGTTCTGGGTTCTATCCCCAGCAGAGTCGCCAGAGCTGTCACACCTCCTTTTTTGCTACGCCCGTAGGGGCGTAAGGGAGTTTTTCCAATTAAAGGACAATTGAAACGGGATTTATAATCAAGATTTAGAGTTGCCAGTTGGGAGCTTTATGGTGTCCCAAGTGACCGGTTGAATCCCGAATCGAGGAAAAAATTGACTCTGTATTACAGTCCGCGAGCCAGAAATCCAGATAAGGAATTATGTTAACCCGGGAGAAGGTGTTAGGCATTCCCGAGTTCCGTGGTCCTAGCACGGTCGCTCAACTGTCATATTCGGCTTAAATTATCTGATTTTAATATATGTTTTTACCTATGTGCTTTTAGCTTTGAACCGCTTTTATTATTATTATTTTAAGAGAATTGCAACGTCGTGAAAATACGTCTCGAATCACGTCACATAAATGCACCCGTGATTTTTGACATATTTCGACTTCGTTGAGACTTGGATTTGGGTCACATAAAGGTGCACCCGAGTTTTAAGGAAGTAAATTATTAAAAGCACGCCTAAAGTGACTAACGCGTTATCATTTTTGGGGAAGGCCGTGAAATTCGCTAAACGGCCCATCCCGAAATCTAAGTATTCTTGTATAAACATGTATCGAGGGCCCCACAAATTATTTGTTTTGTTTAGCGAGGCTCATCTCGTTTTATTATCAAAAGGAAAACCTAAAGCAATCTATAATTTCTATTTTAATGTGTCTCTAATTCATGATTCTTATTCAGCACCATTATTTTTAACTAGTTATTATTTTTAAGGCCCATTAGACCTGGGTCCATGATTCTTATTCAGCGATTCCTTTAAGCTTCAAATTCAGCCCAGTCAAAAGCATAACACTATTGAATTCAAATGGGCCTCAAACGGACGCCCGTGGGCCAAAAGTTATCAAATGAGCGAGTATCATTCATTCAAGTTGACGCCTAACTCAATATTCACAATTGGCAAATAGAAGCGAGTATTAATTTCCTTATCAAACTGTTATGCAAGGAATTTCAAACTTTATAGGACCTAAACTCATTAAAATCCAGGGGAAGCAACTTGATACATAATTCGGTCAGATTTGATTTTAAATTCTAAAGCTCAGATTTCTTTATTTTTTCTCTTTCATCTACCGGTGGATTATTGAATACTTCTGAAGGTGGCAACTAAACTGGAAACATGATTCACGTTCGACGGTAAGAGCAGCTTGATTATGTGACTTTTTTAACCCTATATGTGAACAGATTTATCACTATTTTTAAGGTTACCTCTAACTAACAGTAATCACTCAAATAAATCATGACTTCATAACAAGACTACTGAATAGTAGAATCAAATGAATCAAATGTTAACTCTTATGAACTTGAGAGATACAGCACAACATATATTAGTTATATCAAACCAGTAGAATTACTGAGCATGAGTCAAATTGAGTCTAAACTATATCAAACCAATATACATTAAATAACAGTAGCTAACAATGGATATTCAGCATTCATATAAGTGCAAATCAGAAAAAAAAAAAATAGGGAATGAGTGCCATGCTTTATTTCATTCCCAATTTTGACAGCTACATTGCAACAATGTGAGATATGTACCTGAATACTTGAAATATAAGAAAAGAAGAAGGAGTCAGCAGCAGCAATACAACACAGCAAATACAACAGCAGCAACAGATAACACCAGCAACAAAAGCTTGGAATCCAGAACAACTCAAACCCAATCTTAAAACCAAAGTAACACTCGACCACAGGCTAGGACCAGTTGTAAAACCCACACAGCAACAACAAACACCCATAATAGACTCTACTGAACTTGAGTTAAACCAGATATAGAACAACAAACTACTGAACCACTTCAGCAGACCAAAACCTCAATCACACCAAACTCAATCAAACCTCAAACTCTTCAAAATCAAACCAGAAACAACTCTCAACCTCAATGGAACAGTAACACACTCAAGGAGTGATTAAAGAAACCTACAGAATGCTGAAGTGAAGTCCCCTTTCTAAGCTCTATTTCTGTGTGTCTTGAACTCTCGGCCGACTTTCTATATGAATTCTTTTTACTTCCAAACTATTTTTAAGACTTTAGAAAAATGCTCTCCAAAAAAACCCTCCCCTCAAACTGTCCAGGTCTGCCTCTATTTATACTTATCCCATACCCCTTATCACTCTTGGAACACTTAAACTAATCAGGAAAACATTCTGCACATCCCCTTTAGAATCCCATCACTATGTGTCTTGTTCTTTTGTTTTAATCAATGGTTATGGGTAACTATTACTTGTTTAATCAACTCCCCATACCATTATGCCTTGTTCCCAACTTTTATTAAATAATATATTATTTTAGTACTTCCTGACAGTCCACTTAAACTAACGTATTTCAAAAGTTTTCAATCCCTAAATTACCCCCTAACACCCTGAAACTACTGCCCTAATCCCCATCAATATGTACCAGACCCCAACAACTATAACCCATTCAATTCATTAAAGACAATCAATAGTTCAAAAATGAACTCAGACCAGATCAAACACCATCAAAATAAAGACTAATGACTCAGAACAGGAAATCATATTGAACTACTAAACTGGTTTGGATATATGGGGATGAACCAACTATATTTGGAATGAATCACAGTTCTAAATTAACCTTTAAACAAAATGTAATAACACTGAGGGGAATTAATCTTAAGCATGATTGATATCAAACAATTTGATGGGAACTACAAAGTACAAACATGGGCGGACTAAACGACGAAACTATCTAATAACATATTTTAATTGACAGAAGGAAACTGGACCAAGAAAAGTCCGATGGAGAAGAGAGAAATAAATGACAAAAAATGACGAATTTCAATGACACTCAATCAGAGAAAAATCAAAAAAAAGATGAACAGAAATACCTTGGAACCCCCAGGCCATTCAAATCGTCCTACTTGGAGCTTTAACTTAGTATTGAAGACGAAATGGACCTTAATCAAGTGTTCTCAATTGAGAACACACGATTAAGGTCGATTATGACCTCAGTTCTCTACTGTTTATCATTCCCTTGACTCGGTTCTCTTAGGGTCCGTTCTTTAGTTTTAAGATTCGTCAAGTTCTGGCTTGATTTGAGTGGGACTGACGTGGGATTTGGGACAAAGATGGTCTGGTGGTTCAGGGGTGTGACTTGGGGAGGGTTTAGGTTTGGTGCCGCCACCAGGGAATTTTGTGGCGGTGCTAGGGTTCTTGGCTTAAAATTGATATTCAACGGGTTCCAGGTCGATTTAAGGGGAGCTGAGGGTGGCGCGGAGATGGGGAGGTTGAGGTGAGGAGATGGTATAACTTTGGAGGTCATTGGGTGGATTAGGGTTTTTGACTGATCTTTGATTGAAGATTCGAAGACGATGGTAATGATTCGAGGGAAGAGGAGTGTGTCTTCGTGGAGGGGAGGGTAAGAGGAATCTATGGTGTGAAAATGGGGTCGTTTGGACCACCGGAACTGCCATGAGGCGATTTTCGGTGGGTGGAGCATGGTGGTAGGGAGGAGGGTTATTTGGGGTCTCTGAATGTTAGAGACGAAGGGGAAGGGGGGTTGGCTTGGGGGTGGGGTAAGGTTTGGGAATATATACTAGGTGGGAGATTTTATCCTGGTCGTTGGATCAATTAAGATCAACAACCTGGATCTTTTCACTAATAAGGAACGGTGCCGTTTGGTTTAACGAGGGGGCGGGTTGGACCGGGTGTAGAGAATGGGTCAGGGTCAGGTTACAGGAGAGGTGATCACGACCGTTGGATAGGTTTGGGCGAACGGCTGAGATCCATTGGCCTTAAAATGGGGTCGTTTGGCTGATCGTGGAGATGACCTTGCTGGTTGCCATCGAAACGACGTAGTACTCGCCCTATACTACGTCGTTTGATGGTCTTTTGGGCTAAAAACCTGGGCCGGATATGGGGTGTTGAATTGGGCTGTATTTTTGGCCCAATCCGATTTTTATTCTTTTTCTTCATTTTCTTTTATTTCCTAATTAATAAAACTAAAATTCTAAATTAAATTATAAACCAAATTACAAAATTCTAATTTATTCCTAATAACAATCATCACACATAATTAAATATCAATAAAAAGTAAAATCACACAATTTGACATTAAATGCTAAAAAAAGCAAAGTGCATATTTTTTGTGATTTTTCACTTTTGTAAAACAAACTTAATTATTCCTAATTGTAGAATTAAATCCTAAAATGCAAATGCTACATATTTTTGTATTTTCATTAATTTAAACAAATAAACATGCACACACAAACGCAAACAATAAGAGAAAAATAACACAAATCCACAAAAATTGCACACAACGCAAAACTATTTTATTTTGCATTTTTGGGAGTAATTCTCATATAGGGCAAAAATCACGTGCTCACTCCAACAACTGAGCCTCTCCCGGCTCAAACCATCCAACCGGAGACCGACACCGCCTACTATATAAAGCCTCATAAGGAGCCATCTGGATGCTTGAATGGTAGCTGTTGTTGTATGAAAACTCCGCTAAAGGCAAAAACTGATCCCACAAACCTCCAAAGTCAATAACACAAGCTCGGAGCATATCCCCCAAAATTTGAATAGTCCGCTCTGACTGACCGTTCATCTGGGGATGCAATGATGTGCTCAACTCAACCCGTGTGCCCAACTCTCACTGAACTACTCTCCAGAAGCATGTGGTAAACTGCGTACCTCGGTCCGAAATGATAGATACAGTCACCCCATGAAGGCGAACAATCTCCCGAATGTAGATGTCCGCAAACCTCTCATAAGAATATGAGACTGCCATAGGAATAAAATGCAATGATTTAGTCAGCCTATCAACAATAACCCATAAGAAAACAAGTGATGACCCATTGGGTCATCACATGTGTCCTATGGTTAGCCTTGTTGGCTCCTGTTCGGATTTGGAAAGGATTCGGGATTTGTGCTTTGTATAGACACATGTTCCAAGGGAAGTGATTCTGCCAGGTGCTTTGCCGAGATGGTATTCATGTGCTAGAGCATTCATTGAGCTTATTATATTCGGGGCCAAGTCAGAGTGGGTGGCTCTCAACAACAATTCTAGTGGATTCAAAGGGGTAAAGTGTGGTGCCTAATGATTTTGAGCCTGTAGGTACGGTTAAGAGTAAAGCTTTTGTAGCGGCTTATGGAAGAGGCCCAAAACGTTCTATGATGTTTTGACTTAAGTGTAATATTTGGGACGAAAATGAGGAAAGACTTTGAATTCTTAGATGGGTTATCAGAATGAGCATAACAGTTGAGGGTGCAGAGGTGCACACAAGGGAGGTATGAAATGGTTACTTGTATCTAAGGCAGCATGGTCTCGTGATTCAGGGTCACTCGCAATAAGTGCGGATTGAGTTTGTTATGTGTTGAACGGAGTTATTATTATTTCTAAGGCAATAAAGGACAAATTGGAAGAAGAGGGATTGGTGAGCCATAGTCGAATTGGCATGTTGCTGGTAATGATCAGTTCTTTCAGCGTGATCAAGTTATGTAAGTTAATTTTGATAGTGCGTGCAAGGCTTGTCGGCCGCAGTAGTTAGTGTTATTTAGAACGTATTCTACCATTGTGGCCTATTATATGGAGGTGGGCTCCGAAAGGGCTGTGGTGGTTTAGACCACTACTTAGAGATTTGCAAATTCTACGGTCATGAGAATTCACCTGTGTGTTGCTATAGTCCTCCTGGAGTGAGTTAAGTGGAAAGTTTTATATGATGAAGTGTTAATCTAACAGTGCTTCCGAAGCTATGATGAAAAATGAGTTCTATCGTATATTGGCATGTTGGGTGTAGTGAGTGGTATGGAATTTGAAGTGAAGATCAATGTAGCAGTGTGTTGTTGACAAGGATGTCACGAGCTCGGATAAGCAGGAAAGAAGTTTCAATGTTTAAGGTAAGTTGGTATTGTCTTGAGCGTCACCTGAGATCGGTATTTTGTAAAAGGGGCTTTGGATCCTGGTTAATGATTCTTGATTGATTTTCAGCATTAGTGCGGCCGATGGTTTGGAGGTACGACCAGGAAGATTGTATAAGTATGGCAGGTAGTCACTTGATCGTTTAAAGACTTAAACCAAGTATGAAGGTTGTGATGATATCGTTCACTTGAGAATATATGCTTGGAGGCCACTCAGTTTATTGGGTTGTGGACTGCGGAGGATTACTCAGGTTGTGATGGTTGTTCTTGTGTGTTATGAGAAAAGGGAAATTAGTATGGACCTTTGAAGGATTATTGGCCTAGTTTAGTACGATCGGGATCGACTTCAGGTCGGTGGATGGATATAAATGTGAATATGGGCTCTATATCATGCCAGATGTGTTCATTTCAGCAAAGTGATCCTTATGGGAGAGTATTCGGGGTGTTATTTCGTTGTAAGTTATTTCATGTAATAATGTATTGCGTCGTGCGAGTTGTGAGATGGCTTGGTGAATTCCTTGTATGTTGAGGCTTCGTGTGGAGATGATTTCATATGAGCAAAATGGCTCTTGATATTTAGATCGTATATTGCACCTCAGTTGTGCTTGAGTTTTGTAGCTTATAGCACTATATGTTCCGTCAGGGATGGTATTATGCACTTAGCGTGTTTATGACCTACATTCGGTATTTTATTGTAATGAGAAATCTAGCTCGATGTGCATCTTCTTAGGTGAGTGCTATGTTATTTGGATCGGGTTGCGCGCCGCAAAAGTGTGATGTTGAGTGTAGTTTTCTATATACTATTTATGTATGCCTTGCTTCCTATTTTCTAAGGAAAGTCCGTATTAGTGTGTGAGTTGAGTAGTTCCTTCTAGAGTATGTCTTACTTTGTATCGCGTTCGAATTGATAGCCTATTGGCACATTGTAGCATCATATGGGACTTTTTGTCATGTCGAGGTGGCTTATTGCCTGAGCAGTTCGTACTGGGTGAGACGAGATCAATGCAATCTGAGTATATGAAGTATATTAAGGAGCTAAGACCATTGTTTGGTTCAGAATGAGGTGATAGTTCTTGCCAGGAGTATAGACCCAATAAATTGTTGTTTCGGCAGTGGTGATGAATTTCTACACATCTCATCTGTCGTGTCGGTATTGTAAGAGTTAGAGCAAGACCTATGTAGGTCATGAGGTGCAATGGGAGCATCCGATTCGTGGAATTTTGATTAAGTTGATCAGAGAATGTTATTGTGATCCTATGAGTAAAATGGTGCAAGGTGTGAATTCATCTAAGGTATGCAGTCACGTCTTGGTACTGCGTGTAGTGATTTATATGATGAGTGTATGTTGGAAATAGGCCTAGCATAGAAGTCCGGATGTTGGAGTTGGGCTCTAAGGCTTATTTGCTTAAATAAAAGGAAATATCTTCAGAATTGATCGAGTTAATGTGCTCAACTGAGTTGTGGTAGCACGGAAGGTGGCTGAGGTGTTAAACAGTGATTTCAGACTACTTCAATGTAGTTCTCAGCACGTTCGAGGACGAACGTATGTTTAAGTGGGAGAGAATATAACGACCCCACCGATCGTTTTGAGGCCTAGCCCATCGTTCAGCAGTCTGAGGCCATGAGCAACTTCATTTCAGGTGTTATGACTTATACACGTGGTCGGAATTAAATTTTGGGAAGTTCAGAGTTGATTTGGAAAGAGAATTCTCATTTTGGATGTCACACCTCCTTTTATTTTTTGGAATTTTGGGAACAGACTTCTTAAAAAGATAGAATTTTTTATTTTTATTTTTGGATTTTGATTTGTCTTGTGGATTTTCGAAAGAAGGACTATTAAGAAAATATCTCGGATTTCTGAGTGTACTTTTAAAGAAAAGCGAAAATATTTTTGGACTTTTATTTGTCAAAACATTTTTTATACACATTTACAAATGAAAGATTTCTAAAGAAGAAAAGAACTTTTTTTTTTTTTGGATTTTTCTTTCTGGTTTTTTGTTTTTGATTTTGTTGAAAAAAATACTTCAAAAATAAGGAAACCTGTATTTTGGACCTTGATTTTTTATTATTTTATTTTTTCATATGAAAGTCTTCAGAAAAAAAGAAACTTTTTTTTCTGAATTTAAAAAAACCTTCCCCCCTTATTTTTTTTTTAGCATTTTCTACGAAATGATTTCTAAAGAAAGAACTATTTTTTGGATTTTTCTTTCTGGTTTTTTGTTTTTGATTTTGTTGAAAAAAATACTTCAAAAATAAGGAAACCTGTATTTTGGACCTTGATTTTTTATTATTTTATTTTTTCATATGAAAGTCTTCAGAAAAAAAGAAACTTTTTTTTCTGAATTTAAAAAAACCTTCCCCCCTTATTTTTTTTTTAGCATTTTCTACGAAATGATTTCTAAAGAAAGAACTATTTTTTGGATTTTTCTTTCTGGTTTTTTGTTTTTGATTTTGTTGAAAAAAATACTTCAAAAATAAGGAAACCTGTATTTTGGACCTTGATTTTTTATTATTTTATTTTTTCATATGAAAGTCTTCAGAAAAAAAGAAACTTTTTTTTCTGAATTTAAAAAAACCTTCCCCCCTTATTTTTTTTTTAGCATTTTCTACGAAATGATTTCTAAAGAAAGAACTATTTTTTGGATTTTTCTTTCTGGTTTTTTGTTTTTGATTTTGTTGGAAAAAATACTTCAAAAATAAGGAAACCCGTATTTTGGACCTTGATTTTTTATTATTTTATTTTTTCATATGAAAGTCTTCAGAAAGAAAGAAACTATTTTTTCTGAATTTAAAGAAAACTTCCTCCCTTATTTTTTTTTTTGCATTTTCTACGAAATGATTTCTAAAGAAAGAACTATTTTTTGGATTTTTCTGAAAATGAGGGTCGGAATCGATGAGGTTTACCTACGTATCTCACATTCGATGAGAATCAGACCCACGTAGTTAGGTCAGTTTTGACATTAAAAAATTATATTTGACTCACTCTTTTGAAATACATTTGGCAGGGTTTCAGGACATTTTCAAATACCGGGATTTTTTAGAAACGGGTAAATTTTCTATCCTACCTCACTCTTGTTTTTTTTCTCTTTATTTTCTTTTTCTAGCCAGTCAACATGCAAGCCAAAACAAATAAATATTCACATAGCACGTAGGATGCATCATGATGTTCTTTATTTTGGGCACACCTGTCCTAAACGGACCAAACCCCTGTGTTGAGTCCCCAAAGTCAAATGCACATGATGCAAACAAACGTTCCTACTATGTCACGACCCAAAATCCACTAAGGGTCGTGATGACGCCTGACACTGTTATCAGGCAAGCCAACCAAATTACTTAATCAAATTCTCATTCTAATACTTTTGAAATCTAGGATCTTCCTTCAAAATTTAGTAATTTAAAAGATAATTGTCTCAATCAAATTTAAATGATAAGCAGTTATTACCAAATACTTCCAAAACTATCCCAGAACCTGGTGTCACAACTGCATGAGCAATTTCTAAGAAATCAAATAAAGTACAACAATTGTCCGGAACACAATATGGGACAGAAAATAAATACAGATAATTGAAAAGACGCTTTTGACTGTGGGTCGCCTCGAGAAAATACAGCTCACCTAGTCTCCGTGTCAACCATGTCGCGATGCCACTAAGCCACTAGAGTTACATGTACCTGTGCAACAAAAATGCACAAAAGTGTAGTATGAGTACGAAAATAACGTGTACCCAATGAGTATCCCGTCTAATCTCGAAGAGGTAGAGACGATATGGTCAACTTCGACACTTACTAGTGTTCCAATAATAATATGGTGAAGGTGTGAGGATAACATAGATTTATCTAGCAATTATAACTCATAGAGCAAGAACACAAGTAACACCTTCTCAAATAATAATAGAATTCCAAGATTTACTTTTTGTTATCTTTATTAGTTTATAATGGCCATAAAAAGGCAATATCAACTTCAATAAGTTCAAAGCAGCAATACAAGCATGCGCATATTATGCCGAGGTGACGGCCCGATCCAACAGAAATAAATAGTGCTCTTGTCGAGGGTGGACAGCGCGTCTATAGATGCATCTATTACCCCGCTCGTGAACAATCCTGCGATGCGGTCAACATAAAATAAACAAATACCCTACTCGCGAATCATATGTGCGACGCAGGTACACATCGAAATACATGCTCAAATAGCCAATTAGGAATTTATCGGGGAACATTTATCCAAATAAAAGCCAATTCTCTTTTAATAATTTAAGAAAATAAAGTTTAATCCTTTTAGAAATTCATTTACTAATTCAATATGATTTAAGCAATTCAAGCTATCAATAAGTACGTAAATAATCCAAGTATAGCATGCTTTGGGGTCCTAACTACCCGAACAGTAGCATAATAGTAGCTACTCACGGACTCTCGTCACCTCATGCGTACGTAGCCCCCACAAATAGGAGCACATAATCAATTATTTCACCAATGGGGACAATTCCCTTTTACAAGGTTAGAAAGGAGACTCGCCTCGCTCCGAAGGTCCATAACTGGCATTCCACGCACTTCTGAAGACTCTAGTCGATGCACAACGCTCCAAAACTAGCCAATAATTATGAAAATCCATCAATATATGCTACGGTACCCATTAAAATCCAATTTATAACAATTCCTAAACCCGATCGAAAATTTGACAAAAATGCCCTTGGGCCCACGTGTCCGAATTCCGAAATTTTTCAAAGATAAAGTTTACCCATAGCCTCATGAACTCAAATATATGATTTTCTCCTAATTCCATACCCCAAATCGTGGTTAAATTCCATTAACAATAATTTTCTAGGTCTTTCCTCAAAGCCCAAGTTTTCTACCAATTTCATGCTCAAATCCATACATAATTGATGTATTTAACTCAAAATAGGTGGGGATAACTTACCTTATCATTGATGATGAAAATCCTCTCTTGAAACCCTCCAAGAATCGCCCAAGCCAAGAAAATATGAGAGGAAATGGCCAAAATCCGATTTTTAAAAGAACTCGCTGCCTCCAGCTATTTCCGCCCTTGTGGCCCCTTGACCGCTTCTACGGATTTTAGGCTGCTTGTGTGGTCCCTTATCTTCAAGCCCAACCCGCATCGGCGGTTAAATCTCTCGCTTCTGCGGGGCTGCTTCTGCGGTCCACCCTCCGCAGAAGCGGTTATACCAGCAACCAGATCCCTTCAGCTGTCCAAAATTCCAAATTTTGATCTATTAACCACCCAGAATCCAAACGAGGCCCCCGGGACCCCAACCAATCATACCAACCAGTCCCAAAACACGTTAAACCTATCAAAGCACGTCCGATTGACCTCAGATTTTGAAAAAAAAGTCATGTTCGATATTACGGACCTACTCCAACTTTCGGAATCGTATTCCGACCCCAATACCAAAAAGTCCTCTTCCGGTCAAACTTCTCAAAAACCTGCAAATTTCTAACTTTAGCCAAATGGCTCCAAAATGACCTACAGACCTTCGATTTCACTTCCGCCCGTGCTCCCAACTCCAGAATCACCATACGGAGCTATTCACAAACTTGGAATCCCAAACGGATATCGATAATACTGAAATGCACTTCAAGCCAAACTAATGAAATTTCCTAAAAAATGCTAACATCCACAATAGGCGCCAAAACGCTCCCGGGTCATCCAAGACCCGATCCGGGCATACGCCCAAGTCCGAAATCATCATAGGAACCTGATAGAACCTTTATATCCCAATTCCGAGGTCATTTACTCAAATATCCAATCCTAGTTAATTCTTCCAAATTTAAGCTTCCAAAATGAGATTTTTCTTTCCAAATCAACTCCGAACTTCCCGAAGTTCAATTCCGACCACACGTACAAGTCATAACACTTGAAATGAAGCTGCTCATGGCCTAAGACTGCTGAACGATGTACTAGGGCTCAAAACGACCGGTCGGGTCGGTACATTCTCTCCCACTTAAACATACGTTCATCCTCGAACGTGCTGAGAACTGCACTGGAGTAGTCTGAAATCATTGTTTGACACCTCACGCACCTTCCGGTGATACCACAACTCAGTTGAGTTCATTAGCTCGATAAATTTTTCGGATATTTCCTTTTATTCAAGTAGATAAGCCTTAGATCCCAATTCTAACATTCGAAATTTTATGCCCGACATGTTTCTAACACAAGATCACCATATCAATCACTACACGTTGTACGCAAATAGGGCTGCATAACTTTGCTGAATTCACACCTAACATCACTTTACTCACCGGACCATAATAACATTTTCTGATCAACTTAGTCAAAATTCCACGAATCTGATACTCCCATTGCACCCCATGACATACACAGGTCTTAGTCTAATTCTTACAATGCCGCCATAACGGAAGAGATAGGCAGAAATTCATAATCAACTATCGAGTGAACTAATCATTGATATTATGCTTCTGACAAGAAATATTACCTCATTCTGAACCAAACAATTATCTTTGCTCCTTAACATGCTCCATATAGTCAGATTGTGCTGATCCTAAATCTAATGACCTCGTCTCACCCAGTACGAACTTTTCAGGCAATGAGCCACCCCGAACATACTCAAAAGTCTCATTCGATGCTACAATGTGCCAATAGGTTACCATAATGAATGCTATATAAATGAAAGAAAACTTTGAGAAGGAAATTCAACTACACCGCTCGCGAATCATCCATGCGACGCGGTCGACTTAATCAAACAAACACCCCGCTCGCGAATCATACATGTGATGCGGGCACGCAACTAATATGAGATTTCTTCAGAAAATAGAAAATAGAACACAATAAACTAATATGGGGAACTATACTGAACATCATACTGTTGCGGCGCGCAACCCGATCCGAAAAATCATAACCATGGTGGCGTGCCACCCGATCCATCCATAAAACTCGCACAAGGAGATACGCACCGAACTAGATTGCTCATTACAACAAAATACAGAATATCAGTCATAAACACGCTAAGTGTATAATACCATTCCCTGGGGAGACATATAATGCTATAAGCTATGAAACTCAAGCACAACTGAGGTGCGATATACAATCTTAATCCAAAGAGCCATTTGGCTCTATGCAGATCCTCAACGCATAAGCATTTTCTCAAGCCATCTCACAACTCACACGGCGCAATGTATCACTGCATGAAATATCTAGCAATGAAATAACACCCTGACTACTCCTCTGTAAGGAGTGCATTGCTAAGATGAACATATCTGGCCTGATATAAGCCCCTGTTCACATTTTAATCAATCCACTAATCTCAAGCCGATTTATGATTGCACCAACTAGGCAAATAACCTTTCAAAGGTCAATAATAACTCCCTTTTTCTCATAACACATAATAACAACCCTCATAACCGGAGCGAACCTCCACAATCCATAACCCAATAAATAGAGTGCCCTCCAAGCATAAATTTTCAAATTAATGATATTACCACCATCCTCATACATAGTTTAAATCCTTAATCAATCAAGTGACTACATGTCACACTTATACAATCTTCATGTGGGACATGCTCCCACAACCTTCCGAAATGAATGATGGGTCCGCATATCAAAACCACCGGCCACACTAATGCTGAAAAGTGATCAAGAATCATTAACTAGGATGCAAAGCTGTTTTCACAAAACACCAATCTCAGGTGACACTAACAGCAATACCGACTTACTTTGAACATCGAAACTCTTTTCCTGCTCATCCGAGCTCGTGACATCCTTGTTAGTTCCGAAATGCAATCTTGACCCTTACTTCAGATTCCATATCACGTACTGCACCCAATATACCAATATACGGTAGGACACGACTCTTCATCATAATTCCATAATTGCTAATAGATTAATACTTCATCACATCAAGCTTTTTACTGAACTCACTTTAGGAGAACCATAGCAACACATAGGTGAATACTCATACCCGTAGAACATCTAAATCCTTAAGTAGTGGTCTAATCCACCACAACCCTTTCAGGATTCGCCCACACATAATGGGCCATAACAATAGAATACTCCTGAATAACATTAATTACGGCAGCTGATAGGCCTCGCACATACCGCCACAAATCACACGCATAACTTGATCATGCTGAAGGAACTGACCTCTACCACCAATATGCCAACTCAACTGTGGTCAACCAATATATCTTCCTTCGATTTACCCTGATTGCCTTAGTAACAACAATAATTCCTTTCAACACATAACACACTTCATCCGTACTCACCCCGAGTGACCTTGAACTGTGAGCCCATGCTGTCTCAAATCACATGAATCATTTCATACCTTCCCTGTGTGCTTATTCGCACCCTTAACTGATATGCCCATTCTACTAATCCTTATGTGAATCAGAAGTCCTTTCTCATTTTCCTCTCAAGTGTTACACTGCAAGCCAAAACATCATAGAACATTTTGGGCCTCCACTCATAAGCTGCTGCAAAAGCTTGATTCTCAACTGTACCTATAGGCTCAAAATCATTAGGCATCACACTTTATCTATTGAATTCACTAGGACAGTTGTTGAGAGACGCCCGCTCTGACTTGGCCCCGAATATAATCAATTCCATAAATCTTCTAGCATATGAATACCCCATTGGTGATGCACTTGACAGAGTCCCTTCCCTTGAAACTCGCATCTTTACTAACACAATCCTAAATCCTTCTCCCAAATCAGAACATGGGCCAATAAGGCCAACTATAGCCCATCTTTAATAATTCCTTTGCTCAAATTACCACTTATGGTCTTTTCCCGCAGCTGAAATAGCCCCTCAATATGCTAATAACCAGAAACCCCATAAGTAATTAACCATGCAACCCAATCATAGACGGTGGGACTCTCCCTTTTAGCTCGAAGCCACTATTTCATAACTCTGGACTTCACTAGGATTTTTAATCTCTTATTGACATAACCTTGCACCATAAACCACCAATATTCTCGATATCTTACCGTAGAAACTCCCTTTTATACTCAGAATCATCAACAACATCCGCACGACCGATCCCTTTGCTGCATAACCAATAAAATTCTTCGCAAAAGCTCCGCCAACTATGTGACCGCTAACCTACTCACATGGAATAACCCACGTGAGTCCGAGCTCACTTTCTAGTTGCACAAGTCCATTCACCCCTCGTGGACATCAATTAAATGTGCGACACATCCTCACAATTCAAATTTATTTTTCATCCTTCTACATTGAAGCAGCTTCTTCCCGTTATGTCAAATCTCATATGGCATAATAGCCCATACTTCAAATTAATTCGTAGGCCCACATCACCAATTACTAAAATTCCCAAATCACACCAAACTCTCCCACTTTGGCAAAACTCACACCTTTAGTCGACTACTCGACCTTGGCCTCTTAAACTCGGCTTTCTTGAAATTTTAACCACCGCCTGATACTTCCCACGTGACTTTTCTCATCCTTTGATGCTCAGCCGCTGTCTTAAATAAAATATATCTTCGTGGCACTTGAACTCTCAAATGTTGCTACCTTTAAACCTTTCCGAAGCTCATCTTTCTCGAACCGTCAACATTAGAAATACAAATTCAATCCTAAACCACTGTACCCTACAATATCTAACAGTTGCATCTCCAATACTATTTCACAATATCTTGCCCCAAAGGCGAATTGCAGAAGATCATAACACCAAAAAACTTAGTACGTTCAATTAGGACAACGACACCCCATCATAGAAGAAAGTTCCACCCCGCTTGCAAATACCAAGTCTCCCTACTTCCACCAGCCCACATCTAACCATCCTTAGTCTGATTGCCTTTCCCCTGCCGGGAATAAAATACTGAATCTCTTGATTATGCACTGAGTAAACCTCCATTCAAGTCATTCACTGCCACGTCACGTAGGCAAACATCCTACCATCACATCACTACTGTGGAGCAATCGTTCATAAGCATCATGGCAACCTGTGCCTAGCCTCAGAGCTCTCAGAAGTATCACTACTAGCTGAAACAATAAAATATCCTTCTACCAAGTGACGATAATAATTTGAAAAGCTAAGCCGGGAGAAACATCCCGTATCATATCTGTAGTACCATTAGGGTTCCTCAATTCTCGATTTATAACCAGCGTTTCGCGTCGCGTCAGATTGAGTAAGAAAGAAACAAAGGCATAAGCCTCAGAGGAATCAATCGCACGATAAAGAAATCAAGAAGGGAAGTACTCCTAACAGCCCTGTAGCCTTCCGAAGATAAGTACAGACGTCTTCATACCGATCCGCGAGACTCTACTAGAGTTGGTCATGACTCGTAAGACCTTAGGAACCTAGTGCTCTGATACCATGTTGTCACGACCCAAAAATCCACTAAGGGTCGCGATGGCACCGGACACCGCTGTCAGGCAAGCCAACCAAATTACTTAATCAAATTCTCGTTCTAATACTTTTGAAATCTATGATCTTCCTTTGAAATTTAGTAATTTAAAAGATAATTATCTCAATCAAATTTAAATGATAAGCAATTATTACCAAATACTTCCAAAACTATCCCAAAACCCGGTGTCACAAGTACATGAGCAATTTCTAAGAAATCAAATAAAGTACAACAACTGTCCGGAACACAATATGGGATAGAAAATAAATATAGATAATTGAAGAGATTCTGTTGGCTGTGGGTCGCCTCGAGAAAATACAGCTCACCTAGTCTCCGTGTAACCATGTCGCTATGCCACTAAGCCACTAGAGTTATATATACATGTGCAACAAAAATGCACAAAAGTGTAGTATGAGTACGAAAACAACGTGTACTCAATGAGTATCTCGTCTAATCTCGAAGAAGTAGAGACGAGATGGTAAACTTCGACACTTACTAGTGGTCCAATAATAATATGGTGAAGGTGTGAGGATAACATGGATTTATCTAGCAATTATAACTCATAGAGCAAGAACATAGGTAACCCCTTCTCAAATAATAATGGAATTCCAAGATTTACTTTTCGTTATCTTTATTAGTTTATAACACCATAAAAAGACAATATCAACTTCAATAAGTTCAAAGCAGCAATACAAGCATGCACATATTATGCCGAGGCGACGGCCCCATCCAATATAAATAAAATGTGCACTTGCCGAGGGTCGACGACGCACCTATAGATGCATCTATTACTCCACTCGCGAACTATTCTGCAACGCGGTCAACATAAAATAAACAAATACCCTGCTCGTGAATCATACGTGCGACGCAGGTACACATCGAAATACATGTTCAAATAGCCAATTAGGAATTTATTGGGGAACATTTATCCAAATAAAAGCCAATTCTCTTTTAATAATTTAATAAAATGAAGTTTAATCCTTTTAGAAATTAATTTACTAATTCAATGTGATTTAAGTAATTCAAGCTACCAATAAGTACGTAAATAATCCAAGTATAGCATGCTTTAAGGGGCCCTAACTACTCGGACATTAGCATAATAGTAGCTACGCACAGACTCTATTTTTAATCGGCATTTCACGCCCTTCCAAAGACTCGAATCGATGCACAACGCTCCAAAACTAGCCAATAATTATGCAAAACCATTAATATATGCTAAGGTACCCATTAAAATGCAATTTATATCAATTCCTAACCCCGATCGAAAAGTTGACACAGATACCCTCGGGCCCACGTGCCCGAATTCCAAAATTTTTCAAAGATAAAGTTTACCCATATCCTCATGAACTCAAATATAAAATTTTCTCCTAATTCCATACCCTAAATCTTTGTTAAATTCCATGAACAATAATTTTCTAGGTCTTCCCTCAAAGCCCAAGTTTTCTACTAATTTCATGCTCAAATCCATACATAATTGATGTATTTAACTCAAAATAGGTGGGGATAACTTACCCTATCATTGATCATGAAAATCCTCTCTTGAAACCCTCCGAGAATCTCCCAAGCAAGAAAATATGAGAGGAAATGGACAAAATTCAATTTTTAAAACAACTCGCTGCCTCCAGCTATTTCCGCACCTGCGGCCTCTTGACCGCTTCTGCAGATTTTCGGCTGCTTCTGTGGTCCCTTCTATTCAAGCCCAAAAAGCATTTGCAGTTAAATCTCTCACTTTTGTGCGGCCGCTTCTGCGGTCCACCCTCCGCAGAAGCGGTTATACCAGCAAGCAGACCCCTTCAGCTATCCAAAATTCTAAATTTCGATCCGTTAACCACCCGGAATACACCCGAGACCCCCGGGTCCCAACCAATCATACCAACTAGTCCCAAAACATGTTACGAACTTGTTCGATGCCTTAAATCACATCAAACAATGCTAAAATTATGAATCAACCTCCAATCCAAGCTTTATAAACTTTATAATTTCAAACTTCTATTTTCGATGTTTAAACCTATTAAATCACGTCCGATTGACCTCAAATTTTTCACACAAGTCATATTCGACATTACGGACCTACTCCAACTTTTGGAATTGGATTCCGAACCCGATATCAAAAAGTCCACTTATGGTCAAATTTCTCAAAACCCTTCAAATTTCAAGCTTTAGCCAAATGGCTCCAAAATGACCTACGGACCTCTAATTTCACTTCCGATCGCGCTCCCAACTTCAGAATCACCATACGGATCTATTCATAGACTCTGAATCTCAAACGGACATCGCTAACACTGAAATGCCTTTCAAGTCAAACTTATGAAATTTCGTCCAAAATGCTAACTTCCACAATAGGCGCCAAAACGCTCCCGGATCATCCAAGACCCGATCAGGGCATACACCCAAGTCTGAAATCATCATATGAACCTGTTGTAACCTTCATATCCCAATTCCGAGGTCGTTTACTCAAAAATCCAATCCTAGTCAATTCTTCCAACTTTAAGCTTCCGAAATGAGAATTTTCTTTCCAAATCAACTCTGAAGTTCAATTCCGACCACACGTACAAGTCATAACACTTGAAATGAAGCTACTCATAGCCTCAGACTGCTGAACAACGCGCTAGGGCTCAAAAACAGGTCGGGTCATTACATACTAGGGATCCGGCATGAGGCTATGCTATTCTAGGTTTAAATCCTAGGGGGAGTGTTTTAGACCTGGCTTACCCAAGCGGGCAGCTCAAGCCGAAGCGGGGGCAGTATACCGGGAGCACGAAAGTCTACCCAGCCTAGTTACTTGACACAGCCTCATCATAATTGATATGACTTCTAACAGAAAAAGTGGTCCACGGGCACGTGTGCACCATAAATTTAGAAGACTCAGAAAGGAGGCGTAAAAAGACAATTAAATACAGTTCAAGTAATATCAAAGCGGTAAATGATAATTAGCACATTAAGTCCACAAAATACAGTAATATCAACAATAAAGCCAAATAAAAAATCGACATTATCAAGCTCGAATTCTTGAACCCTGAACCAGAAGTTCTGGGTCACATTCTCCAGCAGAGTCGCCAGAGCTATCATACCTCCTTTTTACACACCCGCCCGAAGGGGTATATTAGGGAGTTTTTTCCAATTTAAGTGACATTATTCGAGATGGGATTATTTAGTTTATCAGAGTCGCCACTTGGAATATTTTAATTGTTGTCCCAAGTCACCGATTTATTTTAAATCTCAAATCGAGGAAGTTTTATTTTTAAAGAGTCTGCGAACCAGAAATTCTAGATAAGGAATTCTGTTAATCTGGGAGAAGGTGTTAGTCATTCTCGGGTTCCGTGGTTCTATCACAGCCGCTTAGTGATTATTACTTGGCTTAAATTATTTTACTACTCATTTTTAGGAACTATGTGCATTTATCTTTTAACCGCTTCTAATTACTAGATTATTCGTGATTATGAAATTATCTTGAAAACGAGTCACGCGTACATGTACTCTTTTCGTTTGCGCGTCAAGAATCATGTCACGCGTACGTGTCCACAATTAATAATACTTTATTATTATTAGGATTGTTTGGTCAAGGTCACGCGAACGCGTACCTCGATTTATTTTGGGAATCGTAATTATGTCATGCGAACGTGTACGTACTCACGATAATTTATTTATTAAGCATGCCTAAAGCCTTCTACAAATTAAGAATTATTTTTCCAAAACTAATTTTGAGATTATTGTGAGGGCCATTATTTATAGATATAGAATTTGTGAAAGCAGTGTAATCATTACTAAACGTCATTTTGATTTTGAAGTATTGCAATTATTCATAAAATAAAAATAAACCTTTCTAATTCACTGTCAGCAGCAAAATGTCGTGACTTAGCTAATTTCTAAAGCCCAACCAAATAAGCTAATGAGTAATGGTCTACTAATACTTATGAATTTAGCCTAAACCCTCTTAGTATTAAAATTACCATTATTCTAAATCCAAACACTTATTCTAATGAAATCAATTATCAAAGAAGGATTTACTATAGCAATTAAACATATCCATGTACGGCCAAACAAAATACTATTCGACATAATTGGCAATGAAAATTCATTCTAAAATGGGTATGAAATTAGTATAATCAAACAAAGTTCAATCTGTCCAAACAAACCCACGGATAAACATGACTAAGAAATAGCTTACAAAATTAAACTAGAATCTCTATCTTCTTATAGCTTAGAGGATTCAGAACCGCACAGTTCTATATTCTATAGCAAACATAAAATAAATGAATTTTACTGTGAGTTTAGCAAACAATTTCCATGCGACAAAAAAAAAATTATATCCAAAGCTAGCAATATAGTGAGAAAGTAGAAATCAGACCTTTCGTATTAAATGGATTGAGTTGAAAATATAAGCTTAGGAACTAGGCAATTCCGGACCGGAGCCTGTGACTGAAAACCTCAACGGCAACATTGAACTCTACTTTCAACGCTACTATTTTGAGAATGAGAATCAGATGGAGACAATAGTCTCCCCTCTTTGGAAATGTGCGGCTTCATTTTTTTTTTGTTTTTAGAGGATGGGGTGGTCGTTCTTTTTGTAAAAGTGGGAGTCCTCCCTTTTTGGCTGGATTTGGACTAATATTCAGGTGAAAAATGGAGCTGGACAGAAATGGAAACTTGTAGCTATGAGTCCATAGATTTTAAGGTGGTTGAAGGTATATAGCTGAAAATGGAGGAAAGAAGGTGTAATTTTTGGTGGCTGCGTTTGGTGCTAAGAACATTGGGTTGTTACGGGTTTTTGTTTTTGTGAAAGTTCAAGAAGGTTTTCCCGGTCCTTGGCTGTTGGTGTTCTATTTAAGTGTAGAGAATGAGGGAAAGGAATGTGAGTGGGGAACAAGTGGGGGACAAGAAGTGGGGAGAAAATGGGAGTGGACTAGGGACAAAGAAGGTTGGATGGGAATATGGGACGAGTGGGATGAGGGACCGGCGTGGGGAAAAATGGGAACGGGAAAGATGGGCGAGAAGTGAGGTGTTGGTGAGATAAGTGAAAAAAATTCAAATATGGTAAAAAATTAGGTGCTTATAACATACCCCTTTTTGCGTGGAAACAGGAAGAGTTTTCAGGAAAAGACAAGATGAGCGATATGACTAATATTTGGCCATACTATTTTTCAAAATGAGAGAGACAAAACAAAGAGTGCTACCAAGTCCTGGTTTGGACAGCCTGCATATCCTGGGTTATAAAGGACTCAGGTAACGTGTAGTTCAAGGAAAAGATTGGAATGGTGAGTTGAGAATTCTAGTGAGGTCATGCCTAGGCTTTGGTCCGTAAGTCTGTTATTACATCAAAAAATCAAAAAGAAACTAAACAAAGCCTATCAGCTATGAGTTACATGATTCCTATCTATGAGCCTTTTGGGGCTTGATCTTGAATCTTGACTGGTTCTTCATGCTAACTCTGATCTGAATTTTGGTGCTTGTCAGTTGCAGGTGTTGGTTCAATCTCATTCAGCTTTTCCAGATCAAGACGGGTCATGTGAAGATTGTGACTTCAATCACATCTTGAGCAGTCTGCATCCTTCTCCGCTTCTACACTTCAAGTTTATTTTTTTTCTTTTTCTTTATTCTGGATTGAGACTCATTCTTTTGGTCGTCTCAAACCTTGTGCCTCAAGGTAAAACCTGCTCAGACACCAAAACAAACAAACAAACAAACGAAATTTTTCTGTCTCAGTTTTCACTTGGAAAATTTTGTAAGTTATTGTAACAAAATGCTAAACTATTTTTTTATTGAAAGCAATAAAATCAGGATTGTATATCCTTGGGAAAGAAAGATTAGGGAGTGAAGCCCTATATCTATACTAAAAGTCAACTAGGGAGTGGAGACCCTATGTTGGAAAGGCGACTAGGGAGTAAAAATCCTATGTCTAAAAATAAGACTCAACTAGGGAGTGGAGACCCTATGTTGGCAATGGTGACTAGGGAGTGGAGACCCTATGTCTAAAAGAATCTCAACTAGGGAGTGGAGACCCTATGTTGGCAAACATAGCTAGGGGTTGTTGTCATGTATTACTGAAAAAGGAAATGTAACCAAGGGTTAACGCCCTGTATTACTGGGAATATATATATATATATATATATATATATATATATATAAATAAATAAGAATATCCCTGGGTGAAAACGTTCTACCTGGGTTAAACTACAAAAGGAAAGTCTGGGCGAAGAGTACTTCTACCCGAAAATAAGAGCTGGATCCCCCTAGGCGAAAAGGTTCTACATGGGTTAAGCTACGAAAAGTAAGCTTGGGCGAAGAGTGATTCTACCTAGAAATTACGAGTTGGATCCCCCTAGGCAAAAAGGTTCTACCTGGGTTAAGCTACGAAAACTAAGCCTAGGTGAAGAGTACTTCTACCCGGAAACAGGAGATGGATCCCCCTAGGTGAAGAGGTTCTACCTGGGTTAAGCTACGAAAAGTAAGCCTAGGCGAAGAGTACTTCTACCCGGAAATAGGAGCTAGATCCCCCTAGGTGAAAATGTTCTACCTAGGTTAAGGTACGAAAACTAAGCTTGGGTGAAGAGTGATTGTACCCGGAAATTACCTGTTGGATCCCTCTAGGCAAAAAAGTTCTACCTGGGTTAAGCTACGAAAACTAAGACTAGGTGAAGAGTACTTCTACCCGGAAACAGGAGTTGGATCCCCCTAGGCGAAGAGTTTCTACCTGGGTTGAGCTTCTACCCGGAAATATGAATTGGATCCCCCTAAGCGAAAAGGTTCTACCTGGGTTAAGCTATGAAAACTAAGCCTGAGCGAAGAGTACTTCCACTTGAAAATATGAGTTGGATCCCCCTAGGAGAAAAGGTTTTACCTAGGTTAAGCTATGAAAACTAAGCCTGGGCGAAGAGTACTTCTACCCGAAAATATGAGTTGGATCCCCCTAGGCGAAAAGGTTCTACCTAGGTTAAGCGATGAAAATGCAAGGTATACACAGTGATTATGCTAGAAATAAAGGAAAGTGAAGATTTTTATGAAACTTACCTTTGATGACATTCGTCCTTTAGGAATTTCCATTCTGCACTACTTTGTTCCTGCTTCAAACAAAGAAAAATTGTGAGTTTTCAAAGTGGTGGCCAGTTTGTCGCCTTGATGCCCTTGTCGAGGTTGGGTGACCTTTTCAATCTATCTCTTTGATTCAAACAAGAGCCCTATAAATCAGTCTTGATATCCCTTCTTTGCCTTAGTTTTGGAACATAGTTAGATTGATAGGGATTCAAAGAAAAACAAACAATGAAATAGACAATGAATTTAGGGAAGAGGTATCCTTTTCGGGGAAAGGAAAGGACTTATCTAGAGTATATGCAGACTTCAACGAACATGACATGCCTTTTGGACTGGATGCCTGATCTATGTAAACTGTCTCTCTCAGAAATTTATCACACCTTTTGCCTTAAAATCGAGAAACCTTGTCCAGGACTATATCGATACCAATGGTTGTGAGGATCCTCTTTTCGATCAGTGGTGCCCTTTTCGGGTTTTCACCAGCTGACCTCTCTCATTTCTCTTCTCACCATCGTCGTATAGTGCTCTTTGCGAGTTTTCACTAACAAGACTCTCTCATTTTAGTTTCTTTACACATCATTTTCTTACGATGTACATGAGGGTTTTCACCAATAAGACTCTCATTTTATTTCTCTCATATTGGTTGCACCAGATCCAAGCAACTGTATCCTCCACTTTTGAACATTCTAACTGATTGATCGGAAGGACTTGAAAAGGATTTGGGTAAAAAGAATTTGGGTTAAATTACAACTTTGCAAACCTTTCAGGCGAAACCATCACCGAACTATTGTAATATATGCCCAGTTTTCATTTTTGGGGAATGCGAATTTTTATTTTGGTGTGACTGAACCCCAAAGAGAGGCTGTCTACGTATCCTTTTCGGAATCAAGTCAAACATAGTTCAATCAAATTTGTTTTTGATTTTCTTTTGTTTTTCTTTTTGCTTTGTTTTCTTTTTCTTTTTCCTTCCCATTTTCCTTTCACTCATTTTTTTCTCTTTTCTTTTCTTTTCCGTTTTTCTTCATATATATATATTTTTTGCATCTTTCTTTTTCTTATATTTTTATTTTTTATTTTTTGTATCTTTCTTGTCTTTTCTTTCAATAAATTTGTTTTAACATTTTCAAGTTCCAAAGAGGGTAATCAAAGAATAGTAATCGGCTCAAATGGTTTGAAAATGGTTGGTAGTGTTTGGGTAGTAAGAATGAAAGCCTTCGTCATCCCAACCGGATAATATTATAACTATACGGATAATCCAACATAGTACCTTTTTACTGCATTTGCATTGACAGTTGTTTCAAGGATATTTCCTTCGATGTGTCCCAAGTATAACACACTCTTTTGGTAGTACTCTTGTTGTAATGTATGGACCTTTCCAATTCTGAAACCAATTTCCTTCAGTTGTTCCAACTCTTTGTTTTATTTTCTTAAATTTTATCCTTATTGAGATCTAATCCTTCATTCATTATTTCGAGGTCTGACAACTTTCAGGATCCGGACATGAAGTCTGCGAGCATGTCATGCTATTGAAATATACATTTAACAAAACTAAAAAGAGAATAAGAAAAAAAAAATAACAAGATTAAGAAAAGGACATTCCTGGATAATGAAATATTAATTTCATTTGATTTTTGACTTTTGATTTTATTTAATTTTTAAATTTTTTTTTTGGAGATAGAAGTAAGCAATAAAGTAAAACATTCAGATCAACCCCGAGATAATTCGAACGCAGAAAGGATAGCAAGACTGGCTACTGAAACTCTTATCTCATAGGGAACTTTCAACTTTGGCGACCTTTTTTTCGGCAATGACTGCAATGGCCTTTAGTGTTAGATCAAATTTCTCATCTTCACAAATCTTCTGACTACTTGCATATTGGTGTGAGTAGGTAGAAGATTGTTCATCATATTAGGGGCCTCTTCATCCCTAAGCACTATTGTCTTGACCTTGATGTGGTCTTTCACTGCTCTTTTAAGAGTCCAACAGTCTTCTGTATCATATCCCACTACTCCAGAATAGTATTCACATCTAGCATTAGCCCATTATGAGTAGAACTCAGGGTTTGGTCGGTCCGGGACCACTGGCTGCCGCAGACCTAGCCTGACTAGCGTTTGGAACAAGCTTGAGTATGATTCACCAATATGGGTAAATTGATTCCTTCTGAGAGGCTCTCTTGGACGAGGATTGTATTGGGGTCATTTGGTTGGGAATTATATGGATCTTGGTAGGAACGGGCATTTCTAAGAGGTGGAGCTTGGTATTGTTTATAATATTGTGGCTCCTTGTAAGGTTGTACGTTCATCACCGGATAAGGAGGTTATGCCACGATATAAGTAGCATGGGATACTAGTGTTGTGGGATGTTAGGAAACATATATAATTGGTTGAATGACATGTGGGTCCCCTCAAGCTAGAAGCTATCATGGCTCCCTCTTCTCTTATGTTTTTCTAAAAAAAAATTATTTTACTCAATATTTTCTTCATTATTTTCCTTTTTCTTTTTTTTCTTACCTATTTTTCACTTAGTTTGTTTATGACTATGATCGAATCCGATGGGGGCTGCCTACTTATCATGACGCCGCTTGAATCATATCATTACATAGTTCAGAAAGATAAAAAAAAATGGAATAAATAAACTAATATTTTTTGTTGGAATTTTTTAAAGAAATGCTTTAAAAGAAGAAAGGAAATATTTTTTTTTTTACTTTTTGATTTTTGTTTTGTTTTTTGAAAGAAAGAATTAAAAAAAAAAATCTTTTGATTTAAACTTTGGGAATTTCAAAATTAACAAGAAAATATTTTTTGTTGGAATTTTCATTTGTTTTATCTTTTTCTAAGGAACAAAGTACATATTTTTGGATTTTGGATTTTGGATGTCAGCTTCTTAATTTTCGAAAATGGGACTTTTAGGAAAATATTTTGAATTTTTGAGCTTTTTATTTATTTACAAAAGTACTTCTAAAGAAAAGCAAAAATATTTTTGGACTTCAATTTTTTAACTTATTTTTTGAAAGAAATACTTTTAAACAAGGAGAAGAGATTTTTTTTTTTTTTTGAATTTTTGGGAAAAGACTTCTTCAAAAGGTAGAAATATATATATATATATCTGTGTGTGTGTGTGTGTATTCTTTTTTGGATTTTGATTTGTCTTGTGGATTTTCGAAAGAAGGACTTTTAAGAAAACATCTCGGATTTCTGAGTGTACTTTTAAAGAAAAGCGAAAATGCTTCTTCCTTGATGTTTGGTTCAATGTGGATGCTTATTTTAGTTTCCCGAACGTCATCCACATTCCCCAGATTAATGGCTTCTGTGTCATTTAAGTTGGGCTTGGATTTCTCTTCAAATTGGCTTAACTCTCTATTAATTTTATTTTTTTTTAAAAATCCGGTAGAGTCTCGGCACTACTTAGACATTGATATTTTCAAAACTAGTGATTAACTCTCTTAACCCTGTACACTGCTATTTTTCCTTTTTTTCCCTTCATTTTCCCCAATATTTAAAAGTCGGTCAGCATGCAAGCCCGAAGCAGATAAATGTGCAGGTAGCAAGTAAGATGCATCAGGGTGGTCTTTTTCATTTCGGGTACACCTGTCCTAAACAGACCCAACCCCTGCGTTGAGCCTCCAAAGTCAAATGCACATGATACAAACAATCGTTCCTACTAGGGATCCGGCATGAGACTTTGTTATTCTAGGTTAAAATCCTATTTGAGAAAGTATCTAGACTGGCTTACTCGAGCGGACAACTCGAGCCGAGGAGGGTCAGTGTACCGGTAGCATTGCTTTCCGGCTTAACTGGTGGTGCTCCCCGCCTAAAACATGTGTGACTAAAAATCCTTCACGGGGTGCCAAGCACCTCGGCTATCTCAAAGAAAGGGGTCTATGTCAAGCAAATGCCCAATTTTAATTTCAAGAAAACTCAGAGGGGGTGCGTGAGAAGACAGTTTATATACACAGTTCAAAAATTATCAAAGCGGGAAAAAGCAATATTAAGCACATTTAAGCCAAAACATCAAATAAAAATGAGACGATAAATAAGCCAAATACAACAATTATACCAAGCTCGAATTTCTAACCCTGAACCAGTGGTTCTGGGTTAATGTCCCTAGTTAAATCTCCAGAGCTGTCACACCTCCTTTTTCGCCTACCGCACCCCGCGAAGGGTGTGGTAGAGGGAGATTTTCCAATTAAAGGACAATCGAAACGGGATTTATTATTAAAAGTTGGAATCGCCACTTTAGAGATTTTTTGGTGTCCCAAGTCACCGGTTTGAACCCCGAATCGAGGAAAATATTGATTCCATATTACAGTCTACGAATCAGAAATCTGGATAAGAAATTCTATTAGCCCGGGAGAAGGTGTTAGGCATTCCCGAGTTCCGTGGTTCTAGCACGGTCGCTTAACTGTTATATTCGGCTTAATTATCTTATTTTAGTACATGTTCAAACCTATGTGCCATTTATTAGTAAACCGCTTTTATTTTATTTTTTATTATTTAATAAGAATTGCAACATCGTGAAAATGTATCTTGAACCACGTCGCACCAGTGCACCCGTGGATTTTGATACATTTCGACTTCGTTGAGATTTAGACTTGGGTCACATAAATGTGCACCCGTATTTAGGAAGGTAGTATTGTTAAAATACGCGCCTAAAGCAATTACGCGTTTATTATATTTGGGGAAGACCATGAAATTCGCTAAACGGCCCATCCCGAAGTCTAAAAATTAATAAAATATTTATTGAGGGCCCCGCATTTTGTATTTCATTTGGCGAGGCTCGTCTCATCATTTTAATAAAAGGCCAACCTAAAAGTGACTACAATTTTCTATTTTTATTTGTCTCTAATAATAAAGAAAAAACCCTAACTAATTAATATTGTTTAAGAACTTCTATAGTTGGTGTATATGGGTTCATACAAATTCAAATCCTCAATCAGTTTGGGCCTGGGGTACAACTCGTAGCCCTTCACAGGGCTGGGCCCAGGTCCAAACAAATGCAGTATTAAAACAGGACCCGAGCTGTCTTGTTCAAGCGTCAAGGCCCAAATTGCCTAAGTGTAGGCTATCAGTCCCTTTTCGTCAAACCAAACCACAATCTCAATTTAATTAAACTAAAAACTTACTGAAATTTACTCAAGCTACTTGAAACATATTCACAATTTGTAACAAGTGAAAATCAGGCACGTTTACTTAATTGAACAAGACACTACTCGTTTCGAATTCAGATTCATACCCAGACTTGGGGATAAACAAACACATCACAACGGTGATCAGTTCAAACCAGTTAAGATATTGGCCTTAAATCAGTTTTACATATACATTCAACTTGTGTGGCCCTTGAGAAACCAATGCCCTGCTTTTCCAATTTTGACAATTAATTGACCAACCCTTATAACATTTATTTTGCAGTCTAAATCTGGAAGCGAATCAATAGAGGATTAACAAGTTTGAGTTACTGAAACCATTATTAATTTCCATTATTGACTAACTTCTTATTCTGCGTTTAACTACTATAGTAGAAAAGCCCAAAACTAAAACAGATTCAAACTAGTGTTAATTGCTACGGTGAAACAAACCAAAACTAACAAATTAAAATCGGTAAACTAATACATTGAAGATGGAAACCATTACTAAATGTTTTTCCTGAATTGCTTTTAAAGTAATGTACGAAAAAGCTAATAGGATACTAACTACAATCAATGTGAACTGTGATACTAACCTAACATGGTGTCGAAGGCTCATATGAATCTGAGAATTATCAGTTTATACAGTCCATTACAAATAAACTAAAGTGACGAATTCATCAAAAAAATTATAGAACTAACTACAGTTTAATGAACTAGTAAAGCATTAAAAGACAATAAGTATCAATCAGAAGTTGCATTTCCATTTCAGTGGAGTAACTACATCAGATGGAATCCAGAAGATGTACCTGGCAATCGAATTATAGCAGAAGAAGAAGAAGGTCAGCAATATTTTTGCTGGAAAATGATTCCAAACACAACAACAACATATATAGCAGCAAAAGTCAGCAACAGGAATGATTCAACCCCAAATCAACCAGGAAATTTCAACAGGAAAACCAACCACAACAACAAATGATTCAAATAAACTCGAATAACAGCATAATGACTCAACATGCACCCAAGCTCCTTCGAAATTGAACTTAACTATTTTTGAACAGTCATTAATGTAAAACTGACCAAAAATCTACTCAAGCAGACCTCAAATCCTTTCGAACTAGTTACCAAATAACTCTGAATGCCTTTGACAAACTCAGAAGTAGAGCAGAAAGGGAGAGATCCAGGTAAAACTTGAAAAAGTACTCAACTAGTAATGAAACAGTAAACCTTTTTTTGTTTTTTCAGAGATTTTCTATTGTTTTTGAGTTTTTGAATGCTTAAATTTTCAAAACCAGATCTGGAACTCAAGGAGAGTTTTTTGGGGAATTTTGGAGGCTCCAAAAACTTCTGGGAATTTTTAAGGGGTGTCTAACTTGGGAATTTTCAGAGGTCTCCAAACTGATCAAAGAGAGCCCCTTTCTTATTTTCCTAATGTTTTTATTTATACCAAAACTCAACCCCTTCACCCCACCTTCAGTGGACAGTCCATTAGTCCTTAAAATTAGCCTTAGTGTATTCTCCACTACTAATTGTCTATTGACTTATTCAATCCCTTTACCCCCACATTATGCTTTGTTCCCCACTAAACTTATTTTACTAACTTAGTGGGCAGGGCACTCAACATAAACAATTCTCCAAATTTTTATATCCCAAAATACCCTCCTAAAGTCCTTGAACTACTACCCTACCCCTGGTACTGCTTTAATCTATCCAAAAACTATCAGTTATAACCAATTCAAACCTAGCAATTGACTAATTAAACACATGAAACTAAATCCTAATCAATAACATTGAGGCAAGACAACATGGTCAAATTCATATTAGAAACAAACTTTACAGAACAAACAAATAGGTTCCAATCACTAAACTAAGTCATCAATTGAACTTCAAATTAAATCCAACAGCAATACAACCAAGATGAAGTATTCAATGATTCTAAGCAAATCACAATTCTAAATTAAACTAAACCAAGTAAATGAAACACTGTGATATACTGGATGACAATAAACTGAAATTATATGCAACTGATGAACGACAAAGAGAAGGGAACTAAACATCACACAAAATGAAGCCATTTGAACCAATAATAAATAACAAACAATTACAGGAGTAGTCATGGTTTGATACACAGCATGATTGACATTGCCTTACTCGAATTATTCAGGAAAACAAAGTAGAAACAGAATAAGCACCAAAGCATTTAAATAAACAAAATAAGGAAAGAGTAGAGGATGAATTTACTGAACAAACTAATAGAAAAAGTAAATAAAAATGAACACCTACCAGTCAAACGGGGCCTGGGTTCAAATCTTCTGATGTCTTTGGGACTTGGGGCCAATATGGACCCTAGTCGAGTGTTCTCGAACGAGAGCACTCAACTAAGGTCTATTTTGACCCCAGTCTCTGAACTAGCTTTAGAACATTATTTGTTTGAAACTCAGCAGCAACGTTCGAGGGAAGCTGGCCAGGGATTAAGGAAGAGGGAGTGAGGGTGGTCAACTGGTGTTGATTTGGGAAGGTTTGGAGGTGGCGCCGCCACCAAGGGATCTTGTGGCGGCGCTAGGGTTCTTGGACTTAAATTGATATTCGATGATTTCCAGTAACATTCGAGGGAAAAGGAGTTTGGATTGGGGATGAGGAAGGTGAGGGGAACCTAGGGTGTAAGTTTGGTGGCCATCGGAGGTGATGCCACCAGACACGGCGGAGGGACTGATGGTTTTTTGGATATTTGAAGGGTTGGTCTAGGATTCGAAGGAAGACGAAGGTGGCATGGAGATGGGGAGGTTGAGGTGAATGGACGATGCAATTTTGGGGCTATTTGGACCACCGAAACCGGCGTGAGGCGATTTTTGATGGGCGGAGTACGGTGGTTGGGGGCGGAGGAAGATGGGGTGTCTCTAAGCGTTAGAGACGACGATGGCCAC